>PVIU01002664.1:0-165516 GCA_004026605.1 Ondatra zibethicus
CGGGGGGGGGGGCGTTGAAAACAGAGCCTCACTATCTGTGGCTGTGTTCCCCAGCTCCCTAGCTGCCCACCTAGCTGGCTGCCTGAATCCCTGAGGTTAGTGTGTTCACTGCAGGCATTGTGTTGTTGTTTTGCTTGTTTGTTTGCTTGCTGGCTTGTCGCTGGTTTGGTTTATATCTGCTGGTGTGGCTACTGGTTTGCAATCTGATCTGCTTCCGACTCATCCTTACACCAAGCTCTCAGGAATGGCTCTTGGGCACTCCTTAGAAAGGAGTGAAGTGTTCAGAAAGTCTGGGCTCCAAGCCCAAGCAGCCCCCTTGAGCAAAGCATTCTGGGTCAAGATTTCTTCTCTGTGCTGATTCAAGAGTGTGCGGAGCACTTGGCGGTGAGCGGGGGCGTGGCACGGTGCCCAGGAGGAAGTGGCATCCAGCCAGTCCTGGGCAGAACTTTCACTTTCAGTAGAATTCCCTCTGGTGGATCAGGGGGCTAGGGAGTCTGACTGCCCCAGCCCTCTTGCCCTCAGCAACCATCAGGTAATATCCCCTTCTAGGACTCCAGGGTCTGGTAGGGACAGTAATGACAATTGACATCTATTACGGACTGCTGTTTGCTATACATGTCAGACATCAGGCTAGGAGCTTGTGTTGTCTTAATGGTCCCGAGGGGTAAGTGCCTTTTGGCCATTTTGCATATGGGGGAATCAAGGCAGATAGCATAGATGAGATCCTGTAGGTTCAAGGCTGGCATGGGTGATGCCAGCCTCTGAATGCCCTTTGTGAGGTGACAGCCAACTCTGGTATGTTATCCAAAGATTAAAGACTTGTCTTCAACAGGTAAGACACACCTAAACCTCATATTAGCTGATGACAGCTCTCATGGCCTGTGGTCCCCTAGGCTGGTCAAACATCAGTCTCTCTAGGGAGATTTTTAAACTGCCTCTGATCCAGAGATCCGGGTTGGGAGACATTCAGGTTTGGTATGCGTCCTGTGTGGCACAGGGGGACAGGCACCTAAGTTCTTAAGGGGATCTTCAAAAGATGCCGAGGTGATTAGTCAGAGTTAGAACTGTGGGCCTGAGTAGCAGTGTGACCAGATCACCATATCAGTTTCCAGAATCCTGGAAACTGCTGACGAGAGAGCCCTTAAGTCAGTGGCGGTTCCCTCCGCCTAGCCCAGAGGGCCTGGCTGGCTTCTGTGCCAAGCAATGTGGATGATCCAGTCCCCACACGACAGCCTCTGGTGTGCCTCTGATGTGTGCAAGGAAGGGAGAAGTGAGGCCCTTAGGTTTGTGGTCAGGACATCACCCAAGGGGGTGGAGGGAAAGCAGATAGCGGTGAGATTACAAACCCTGAAATAAAGGAAGTTTCTTGTGAGAACGAAATGCCAGGTTTCACACACACACACACACACACACACACACACACACACACACACACACACACACACACACACACACCCGCCTCTCCTTGGAAACTTTGGCACATTCCCCCTCTGTCCTGCAGAAGAAAGACACTCAAGGATGTATCCCTGGAGAGGAGAGGAGCAAAGAAAGGGAGGGAGTGAACTAGGTGAGATGAGAGTGACAGAGGGGACAAGAGGAAAGCCCAGGCTTGGGGAGGGGGCTGTGCTTGCCAGAAGTAAAAAGAAAGAGATGGGGGTGAGGGAAGGTGGCCCCAAAGTGGGGGAATTCCTCCTGCGCACAGGAGATCAGAGAGCGCCAGAGGGATCCAACTTTGAAAGCTGAATTAGTTGGTTGTGCGGATGAACTTGGCAACACGGGGCTCCAGTTGGATCCACGTAGCTACCTTTTCATCTTTCCTGAGGCACTCTGGCACCTTGCCTGGGCACAGCCCTTCTTCCTCCACCGAAAGGCCCTAATGCACATAGATCCTGGAAACCTCAGTGTTAGGAGGAACCGAAACTGACCCAGGCCTGCAGGCCTCAGGAAGAAGCACAGAAGCAGAACACAGCCTGTTCCTGAGCTACCCAGTGTCCCTTTGAACAGAAGTGGCTGTACATTTGGGCCTCCAGCCCCAAACTCAGAGGAGAGCGTTCACAAGTGAAGGCTGGGGACAGGAGCCCCAGGGCCGGCCCGAGAGGACCAGGCACAGACTTGGCACAGTAAACGGAGTACTGCCCGTGTGACCTAGGAACTGGGCAGGAGGTGTCTGAATGTTAAGGAACAAGGGCTAGCACATGGGTAGGGCACAGGTCACAGACAGCTGAAGGGAAGGCCACTTCCCTTACCCAAAACTGTTAACTCTGACAGGCCACCCGCCTCAGCAAATGTTTAAAACATTCTTGGGTTAGTCCCTGTTGCCAACACTAACGGAAGCACTTTTTTTTTAATGTCACTTATTTTTGGTTTCCAATTAAATAGGAATGTAAACACGGTTAAATCTCTACCCTACCTCCGTGAACCGTTCTCAGGCACTTGCCTACTGATGAGCAGTCGTCTGCCAGACAGGAACTAAAACATGAAATTACCGGACCCTACAGATGCCTCCCCAGTGTTGGGGGGCTGTGTGCGTATACACAGTATGTGTGAGGTAGCTTCCTGGCCTCTGCTCCTGGGCTCTAGTGGTGTGATACATATTTTCTTGGGTGTAGCCTGTTGATTGTTGGGAAATACCGCCACCTTTGACTCATGGAGGTGCCCTGGGCTTCACAGAAAAGCTAGCTGTTGCTTTCCTCTCTTTTCCAAGGAGACTGTTGGTGAGCCATTCTATTTGCTGGTGACGACCCTGAACCAGAAGATAAATAAGGGTCCCGTGGACGTGATCACTTGCAAAGCGCTGTATACCCTGAATGAGGACTGGCTGCTGTGGCAGGTTCCTGAATTCAACACTGTGGTAGGTTCGCCTGTGGTGCTCCATCTAGACTCAGAGGGCAGGGGGTGGTGGCTGGGTCACTAAAACCGAACCAATCGCCTAGTGACAGTGGGGGGAGGAGGGGCCTCGTGCACCTACTTCATTAAAAGCAGTGGTTGATGAAGTATTAACACGTGCTCATATAATGGATTTTAATTACTTGGATTGGGGAAGAAAGTGTTGTGACGATGCCTGGGGTACTCATCAATTTCCGAAGATTTTAATATCAGGATTGCTTATAGCTTTTAGCATCGTCAAAGGAAATGCAAAGTGCTCCCTATCCGGCACTTATAATTGCAATCAGGGTTCCTCAAAGGGCTCTGCGTGGGGAAGACAATGTGTGAAGATATATTTCAACCAAATTGAGGCCGTCTTATTTTAGAGTGACAACACATGACAAATGGCACCGTGTTTCCCATGCAGCATGACGCCTTGCTTTATTTCCATAGATTAGTTACAAATGTTTGGTGTCACGCACTTAATGTACTGTGATCTCATGGATATTTTTGGAGAAATGCTGTAGATTCACTCCAGGAGGATAAGGGCCAGGCTGCCCGAGAGTTTCAAACTCTGGAGGACTTCCTTTTAACCCGTTCCTACTCTACCCACCCTCAACTGCCCCCCTCCCCACACCCAAAAAAAGAGACAGCACTTTGGGGCATTTGGGGAGTTTGGTGGCAGAGGCCCTGTATGGAAAATATCTCCTGCCCGGCTCGGGAGCTTTCTAAGATTTTCCATTCTCATGGACTTGGGGGAGGTCGCTGTGTTTTGGTTTGATCTTTAGCTCTATGGAGAGTCTAGGGTTCTTTACCATCTCATTAGTGGAGAGGGAAGCAACAGATTCCAGTGGGATTCAGGAATTGCTCGCTGAAGAGCTGAGACTCCTGTGGCTTTGCTCTGAGTGGCGAGTCCTGTGGTATCATTCTAGAAGAATTCATTCCCTAATTGAAGAAGGCACCACGCTGCTGTGGACCATATCATGGTTATGTCGTGGGGGGGGGTAGGGGGGCGGGGAGGAGCCGATGGGTCAGCTGTTTCCAGTTTTCCTCATGCCATATGTAACATCCCCATTAAAGATAGCTATGTGCTCAGCAGCCATGCAAGATGCAGGAAGCTGTACCGAGAGGGAACCCGTGTCAGTGTTCTGGCTTCTGTGGATGATGGTCAGCATCTCAGAGGCAGTGCAGTGGGTCTCAAACTTTGTCATGCATCCAGTATTGTCTGGAGAGCATCAGACCAATTGTTAGGTGACCCTAGATACAAGTCTGGGGTATGGCTTAGAATTTGCATTTTTAAAAATTTACTTTATATTTATTTTATTTGATATATGTGGGTGCCTGCCTGCCTGTATCAATATTTGCCACGCGGGTGCTGGGAACTGAGTCTAAGTTGTTTGCAAGCGCAGCCAGTGCTCTTAACCACTGATCCATTTCTCCAAAGCTTTACTTATTTTCAACTGTCTGGATGTGCGTGCCTGCGTGTAGGTGTGTGCACCAGAGTGTAGGGCCCCATGGAGACCAGAGGTATCCGATCCCTCCAGAGGAGGAGTTACAGGTGGTTGTCAGCAACCCAGCCACGGTGCTGGGAACTGAACTTGGGTCCTTGCAGGAGCAGTGCATGCCCTTAACCACGGAGCCCTTCAGCCTTAGGCCGTGCATGTTTAACATGCATTTCAGACACTGCTCGAGAACTGTTGGCACAGGGGCTAAGAGCCTGGGTTCTGGAGTCAGGCAGATTTGAACCTTGCCTCTGCCAATGGCTAGTCAGGAGACACTGAGGAGGAGTCCTGCCTCCTCAGTCTCCCCCCGCCCCGTCCCCACCATGTATAAAATAAAGGTGACAATCATATTGTCTGCCCATCTCATGGAGGTTTTACAGAGATTAAGAGAGTGTACAACACACATGCTGCACACACTTGCAGATACATATGAGTGCACACATACACACAGACAGACATGCATACGCACATGCAGACACAAAGAGGAGCTCTACCCTCCCATGGACATGATGTAAGTCACCTGGGGGGTCCCTGGCTTACTCTATTGCCCCCTTTCTCACCCTGTGGTCTTTCTTGCTGCCTGGCCACCAAGCCCAAAGCAGCACGTGACCCTCAGTGGCAGCAGGGAGAGGCTAGTAAGGTGCCCTCGGCTTTCCAGAACTAGGAATTCAACCCACCTCTTCCCCTTAGAAATCACCCAGTGCCAGGTGAGGCTGTTACAACAGAAAAAAGCCCTTCCAGGGTCCCCAAAAGAGAAATGCTCACCAGCGAATGGAGACTTTGGGGATCCAGCAAGATTTCTTCTCATGAGACATTGCACCAGACAGGGAGGAACCAAGAGGAGTTGGGACTGTGGTGGTGGTGGGGAGACGGGGAGGGAGTCAGCTGCCCTGAGGAAAAGAAAACTTTTGAGGTTGGAGTCTTTTTCCAGTGCTTTACATCTGAGCACGTTCTCTCTCTTCCCATTCGGAAACACTGTTTATTTCGCAGTCAATTAAGAACACGTGTTTCTGGTTTGTTAGCACTCAACTCATCGTCAAAATGTTACTTGATGTTGAAGAAATTCATGCCGACTCTTTGAGTTTCTCTCTCTTTATAGCCTCTGGGGGAAATGCAATAGAAAATTAAATCTATGCTCTGTCCTTCTCTGATTCCTGCGTGGTGGAGAGAGCGGAGCCTGGCAGAGAGAGGTGGACCCCCTCCTAGGGCCTTCGCCTTTAAGGATGATTTTTCTAATGCCTTTCGTTGGACCTTTTCCAACCTCCCTTTCATGGTGGCTGATGATACTAGAAGCCAGAGAGAAGGCGCATGATCCAGTCTAAGCTTGTGTGACAAAAATGTTACCAGAAGGTCAATATAAAAAATTTAAAGTTTTTCATTTCCTTTCATACAAGTTCTCCCAGCCTGAACCATTCTAAGTTTCCCCTTCTTGACACCCTTCCTCCCAGTCCCCACATCCCTTCCTCCCACCCTCCCAGGCTGCATTCCTGCTAAATTTGCCTGAGGTGGTTTATGTAATTGAAAACCAAGGTGTGGTGAACAAATTGAAGAGTGTGTGTGTGTGTGTGTGTGTGTGTGTGTGTAAATTCTATCAAGGACGACCAGAAAGCTCCGGAACAGTCACACGAACAACTTGAAATAGCAAAAATCAGAGCCATGGCAGGGCCTGGTTGAGAAAAAGCCCATTTGGATGCATGCTCAGAAACACCTCACACAACAAACTATGAGTTAGGTTTCACACCTCCTAGGTTAGGATGCTTCCTCTCTGAGGTGTAGGGTGTTTTCTAGAACATAAAACCATACTGCCAGGTTTTTATTTTTTATTTTTTTTGTATTTGAAATCATTATACTAACAAATCATTCTGAGAAGTCAGGTTTTGTTCATCATGTCTTGAGAGGATACTACTCCGACTTGCCTAAGCAAAGGCTTGCAAAGCTACTCTGGCGCTAACACCTGGAGCTCCAGGCTGGCATCTGACACATCAAATGACCCTAATCTCCTCTCTCTCTCTCTCTCTCTCTCTCTCTGATGCTTCCGGGGAGGGCTTGTCTCCACACACCACCCTAGACTTCCTTTCATGTGTAGGAGTTTGGGGTAGGAGACAGCTGTACAAGCACAATGACCCGAGTTCGGGTCTCCAATACCCACGTTAAAATTAGTCACTGAGGCACACCTGTAGCCCCAGTGCTAGGGGAGGGGGCGGGCAGTTCCTGGAGGCTTTGCTTATAGCTCTGGATTCAGCGAAGACACTGTCTCAAAACACGAAGGTGGAGCATTGGTTCAGAAAGACTGCGTGTTGGCAGGGTGCCTCAGCAGGTAAAGGGGCTTGCTGCCAAGGCTGGCAACCTGAGTTCAGTTCTAGGCACCCACGTCGTAGAAGGAGAGAGCTTGTCCCAGCAAGTCACCCTCTACCCGCCACACACACACAGAAATTAATAAACAGATGTAATTTAAGTTCAAAGTCATCCACAGCTACTTGAGAAGTTCCAGGCCAGGGTAGGCTACATGAGACCCTTTGTGAAAGAAAAAGAGAAGACCACTACTCTCCACACGCCCTCACACACCACCCATGAGTTGACAGCAAGAGTGGAGTAAGACCTATTGATCCTGTTTTCCTCCACTGCAAAATTGAAAGCTTGCAAGGCGGCATTGGCTGCTAAGTGCCTGGCCCTCGCCCACACTCCTGCATGTCAGGAGCGTGGTTGCACAGCAGAGGGCCTGCAACTCAGAGGATTTCAGTTCCAGGAAAGTGTACCAACTGGGAGGAAGGGACATTTGCCTCCGTTTCCAGAGGAGATGAGAAAAACCAATAACTCGTAACAGGCGTGCTGAATTAGCAGGAGGAGTTTGACTTGTAATCAAAGTTAAGCAAGAAATGGTTTTTTGAACTCTTAAACCCAGGAAATGAGCTTGCCAATCTGCTGTATCAGAGAGATAGCATCTTGGCACCCTGGGAAAGTGCGCCGACAAACACATTATTACACTCATTTTCATATCGGTACGAAAGTCTTTAAGATTATTAGAAATTCTTGACAAAGCTTGGGGATGCGCCTGCAGAAACATTAATATGGCTGTTGGGATTTGTGGAAGGTTTCTGTCGGCCGATGCCAAGTAGGCCTTCTCCCCAGTGGTCACCATTCGGGGATGCCGCGTGTTGAATACAACATTCCGTATCTCACACAACTCTGGCTATCCCCAGCAGGAGTTTCTGTGCGCTCCTTACCTCTCTCAGGCCCCTTCGGTTCCATTTAGCTTGTCCTTGCAGAAGATCCATTATCCCCGCAATTAAACAACCCACTGTCCCGATTAAGTCATTCTCTGTTCCTTCAATTACATCCCATTGTTCATTAAGTCCTGATGTCTGCACTTCAGCAGTCTTGTTTTTAATACTCCTAGCATTTGTGGAGAAACAGTGAAGTTAATTAACAATTCTTTAGCTCTTTTTTTTCTTTTCCCTTCTACCATAGTGCAAATCATTTCCATTCTGACTTGAGATAATACTGAAACCATTACTAGCTTCGTAGTTAGCTCCCTGACCAAAGGGTGAAACCATTTTTTATAATCGTGTTAGGTAAGTCATTCCCTACTTGACGGCAAGCTGTGGAAGATGAAAAATTAACTTTAAATGGGTGTCTTCAATGGCTCCTCTCTTCCTAGTCTTTCTCCTCACACTTATAATCTTGGACTTAGAAAAATAATTTCATTATCTCAGCACAAAAATACTTAATTTTCTTCTCTGTGGTTCAAATTAAGCATTCTTTCATTGTTAGAGTCTTTATTTATATTTATACCTTTTACAAAACAGAAGCCTTGGCAATGGCCATACCTTTTCTGTACACATTCTATCTCATCTGATCTCGGAAGTTAAGGAGTCAGGCCTGGCTACCATCTGGGTAGGAGAGTGGTATCACAAATGATGGCGGAAATGAAAATAATTTTCTAGGTTTGTCTTTTTGACATTGTCATTTCCCATTTGAAGATAGTGTTAAATGTGGCAGGACTCATACATCAGTCACTAGCCTCAGGCCAAATGATGCCCCTTAACTGTTTTTATGAATAAAGATTTATTGGAACACAGGTCTGTGTGTTCGCTTCTGTATTATGTCTGGTTGGCTCTCTGCTACAATGGCAGCGTTGACTAGTTGCACCAGAGACCATATGAACCTGAAAGCCTCAAATATTTTCTACCTGATCCTCTATGGAAAGTATGACAGCTCTTAAGCTGACACTTGTCGGAGGGGACAAAAAAAAATCTAGAATCTTCCCTCTAACCCGGAAGTACTTGGCAAAGCATTCTCGCTGTCCACAGATCTTTGCTGGCTCTGCTCCCTCCATTCTAGGGCAGGCAAGTGTTCTATGTATAGAGAAACTGATCATAGAAACCAACTGGGGACCCTGTCCCCATCACTTTGTCTTGTTCAGTGTGGAAAAGGCTCTCTTCCACTCCCCTCTACCCACTGTTACTCTGTTAGGGGAGTGGAGCCCCAGCTGTGAGCTGTCCATCCTGGCTGGGACAAGAAGGAACTGGAGTTTGGTGGAAGGTGGGGTGGCCAGGCACAGGAGCAAGGGGACAACTGCCAAAGCCTGCTGGCTCCAGCAGAGCAAACCGCAGCTTTCTGAGTCTGGTGCAAGAAGGAGACTTTCCTCTTGACTTTCATTTGGCCCTAAAATGAAAGCAGAAATCGACTTTATAGGTTTCCTTGAATGAGAATAATTATTGCTCAAAGACCTTTTATGACAAAGTTGCTGGTTTGTAATAAATTCCTTTATGATAACTTTGTAGGAATTATAAGGTGTTCCAGAAAAGATACAGCCACATCCAGCCATTGTTAGCCAAGGATATGCCAGAGGAGCCAACCAGGTGGCATTGTAGTCCTCCCCTGGGGCAATGCTCTCCCCAGGTTCAGTTTATCCCAGTCTCCAAGAAGCCTCTTTTTTTTTTTCCCTGACTCCTTAGTTCCTTGAGCTGGGGAGAGCCACTAGCCAAACAAGAAATCAATTATTACACCTATGTGCTGTAAGGCTGGGATCAAAGAGAAGGGGTTTGGACTCTGGCAATCCTGGGTATGAATCTGGTCTCAGCAAGTCACCACCCCTCAACCTATTTGTTCATCTATGAACGATTGATGATATATATATATATATATATAAAAAACTATCCTTGTACAGGTGTTGAAGTCAGAAAATCATGTGTGTAGCCCACCTGGTTACTTTGCCTGGCACAGAGGAAAGGGCCATTCTTTGTGATATTTTCTTGTCACCTTTGAGGCACTCTAAAGAGAAAGTCTCTTCTGCAGTTCTTCTCATTGGTTATTTATTGATGATGGGTGGGGCGGGGAAATCCTGTCGCCATGAAAAGCACATCTGCAAAGCCCATGTGTTGTGTTGCCCCTGGGCATGGACAGCCAATGGCAGACAAGACCCTGAGAGGCAGGTGTGGACAGAGATGACAATGACAAACTGGCACAGTTACCTGAGGCCTGCTAGGAAAAGACCAGCCCTTTCCATCGGGTCCTTTCCCAGGCACCCTGGCTGTGAGTCTCCAGATGGCCTTGTCTGCCTGATGGCTTCCTTTTGTACGCAGCTATTCGGAGGCAGTGCAGTTGGGTAGAACAGAGGTCCAGATGCCCGAGATAGAGCAGCAGAGAGGCTGATTTCTCCCCAGTGTGAGGTGTCAGGACGGGCAGCCCTGCTCCGGGATGCCCTCAGGTAACTTCTTGGACTGAGGTATCTGCCTCCTCAGCTTCCATCCACATTCCCACAGCAGGGCCTCAGCAGGGCTACACAAGAAAGGACAGATGGCCACCGGCTGTCTTCCACGGAAGTTTCCCAAGGGTTACCACACAACACATCCATTTAAAGCCATTGACCAGGATTTGGTCACAGGGCCACACCCAGCAGCGGAGGCGGGACGATGAGCAGAGGCTCCGCAAGCCACGCACGGTGCCGCCCAAGCCATACGTGCTTCGGGATCATGCCTTGTGTACAGTTTGATGCCAAGCCAGAGTCAGATGACCAAGCCTCCTCTAGCCCTGGGTTGTGGCCACACATTGTCTACTGAAGGGGAACCTCAGCAGAGTAGAGCATCTGCCCTCTTCAGGAACCCCATGACTGGCCTCCTGGCATTTCAGTGGGAGTCTGGACACAGCCAAGTGTGTCCCTACCAGATCTGTAAACTGGGACAAGACTCCAGACCTTTCTATCTCTCCCGTCTCCATCTGTTAAACATGACTAATAATAGTCCCCACCTCACAGTCTTGCGAGGCTTCGATGAAATTAGCAGATTCGTTGCTGGGCTGTGGTACATGGTCGATAAGTGCTGGCTATTGTTATTATTATTAGAAACCCCAAGCGTGTTCTTATTATTAGAAACTCCAAAGAGTGTTCTCATCACTCTTCCTCCTAAAAATAGGGCAGGGCTTCTTCCTCAGCAGGAGTGGTGGGGAAGGCAGGAGTGGATGGGGAGTGCTCCACCCGCTCCCATCCTAAGGAAGTGGGATTCTTCCTCTCCGCCCTCTGACCTGGTAGCCTGACTTACCATTAGAGCTTGCTGCTCACCAGCCTGCTAAATGTGGTAGCTGAGGGTCTTCATGCCCAGAGGCCTCTCTCACCTCCGTCATTGGCTCCTTTCCAGACCCAGTTCATAATACCTCCTCCTCCATGCAGCCTTCCCTGAGTTCTCTCCCCGAATGCCCCTCTGGAAATAGAACGCTCCAGACACCCCGTTTCTTCACACATAGTCAGGGATGTCTAAAAGAACAGAATTGATTATTAAGGATTATTATTAATAATTAAAAGATTACCTAAATATATATATTAAAAGATTAATTAAATGGCTTACTTTCTGTAGTCTGGGTAATCTAATAGCCGCTGTTCTCATACCGTAGAGGCTTAGCTCTCGAGTAAGCTGCTCAGTCCATGAGGCTGGATGCCTCGGCGGTCCCCATCTGATGCTCAGGGCCTGGGGGAGTCCTGGAAAGCCAGTGGTCTTCAGTGTGCACTGGGTGCCAGAAGACACTGAGTTCCGGTACCAGCAAGGGGATGTAGTGGTGGCGGCAGCCGAGCTGATGAAGTCAGCAATAAGACATAAAGGCAGTACGGCGAAAATCACAGTCGTTTCCTTAGACCTCCTTTATCGAGGCCCTAACCTGAAGCTGCTACCCATATGTGGGGCAGCTCTTCCACTTCAAAGAAACAGGGCAAGGAAAGTTCCTCTTAGGCATTCCCGGAAGTTTCTCTCTAGTTAATTCCGGATGCAGTCAGGTTGGCAGTCAAGATGAAGTATCACATGCCAGTTAGCCTAGTCTACCAGTGCTTCCCATGAAGGTTTGCCCTGGGGCGAACGGCATTATCTATAATGCCCTGCACTAATTTATGCAAAATAAATGTGTCTATGAATGAATTTGGCTACCATAAACTCGGCAAAGCGGCACTCGTTGGGGTATGTTCTGCTTCATGTTGGAGAACGTGGGATCGATGGGACCGGAAATGTTTAGAGGCGGCGGTGTGTCTCAGAGCAGACTGCAGGTAGCTAGTTTCCACTCCTAAGGGACAGCCACCTGACCAGCCATCTTCAGCAGAGCCCAGGGTCACCCTCTCAGTGCTTCCTTGGCCCTGACCTTGAGCTCACTGGAGGGCTGCCATAGTTCACCCTGTTTCTGTTGGGATAAGAGAATCTTTACTTTCTGCGTCCTTGTCCAGAGCTTAGTCCCGTGACCGCTCCCTGGTGGAGGAGGAGAGAGAGCTGCCGCCGGTGGCCTTCCTCTACCCTAGCTGGGCTCTTTGCTGGTCATCAGTCAAAGAGGCTGCGTGGCTGTTGGTGAGACACCAACCTCACATGCTACCTCAGCTTTGCCAATAGTTTATGACAAGGAAGGGAAGCTGCAGGGCTAACAGGGACTCATTTTCAGAGAAGGGACAGGACGTGCTTCAAAGAACTTTGGCCTTTTGTGGTGACCTATAGATCTTATAGAACCGGATCAGGCCGGATGGTTTCAGCCTTCCATGCTTCTGTCCTGCCGGCAAGGAATTCTCTTAGAGAGAGAGAGAGAGAGAGAGAGAGAGAGAGAGAGAGAGTGTGTGCGTGTGTGTGTGTGTGTGTGCACTGAGGTGACAGGCATGTCTCCCATATGAGCAATCTGAGAACATGTCCCAAGCAGTCCTCACCACCGGGAAGGGCACATATGGGCGCTTGGCTCTGTGGGTCTCAACAGGGGAGGAGCTGCGTGGTAAATACGCATCTACTCGGGAGATGTTTCTATGAGGCAGGGGCCAAAGATAGACCCTGTCATGCGCACACTCTGAGCTGACATGCCCCTGCGCTGTTCTCTGGCAGAGGAGAGAGGCTCTCTCCTCTGGGTGGGAGTATTAGGACCCGGGTTAGCCCTGAGGGGCCCCTCCACTCCCAGTGTAGGACACCGCTGTCTGAGCACTAAGAGTTACCAGCATGAAAAATGAACACAAATCAATTTGTTTCTGGGTTTACTCTCAGAATTCCCTGTGGACTCTGTAAAACGCCTTTTTACCTCTTTTCCACCCATCTAGCTGTGGAGGCAATGGGAGATTTACATTAGTTTACATGCAGTTAAGATATTTTTTCCTTTTGGTTACGTTTTTTTAAAGAACATTTATTGCCTATAAAGAGGTGTTATTGTCAAAGACAATGGTGCCCTTTAGGTAGCAACAGACTGTTATTTTGTAAATGCCAATAAAACTATTTCATGAGCCAAGAAGGCTGGAGCTCTGATAAAAGGGTGTTTTCCATTCATTTTTATCTTGGAAGCCACTAGGAAGTGGCTTTGACACCATTGCTCCTGGCATGAAGAGCCATGAGTAAAGAAAGCGACCTGACCACAGGGACAGAATTTACTCCCAAGTGCCCTTTCCAACTGTCATGCATGCTGGGGCTCTAGTTAAGAACTCTCTGCTTAACTAAAATTGGAATGATTTAAAAATAAATAAATAAATAAATAAAAATTTAAAAAAGAACTCTCTGCTTACAGCTGGCCTAAGAAAAGGTTCCTGGAGGCTAGGAGGGGTTCCTGGACTACATCAGAGCCCCAGAGCCCCACCCTAGCACAGTGAGCCCTGAGGCCAGCTCAGTAGCCATACAAAGGCTGTCACTTAGAAGCTGTGTCTCTGGAGCAATTAACCTAACCCCTCTGTACCCCAGTTTCCTCACACTAGAGTGGGGATGGTAACAGCAATATAACCTTGGCCTGGGGGCTAAAAGAGTCAAAGAGGTATTTCTTAGGACTGGGGGTGTGGCTCATTGATAGAGTATGTACTTAGCATGTTCCTCATGTTGAGTTTGATATTCAACACCCCTCTCCCATTAAAAGATGGTATGTCTTGAAATGCATTTGGCGGTTCTATACCATGAACTGCCCTAATGTCTCTAAAGAAGGGAGGCGAGAAAGAGGGTTTAGGTGTGAGTCTTTACCATGTTGGATTCTTCTAGACAGTCCACCCAGCAGCTCTTCCACGTACCTGGGACCCCTGCATTCTCCGTTGTCTGGTATTTTATTGTTTTTGTTCACGCGTGGAGAGGTATTTTGAACCCCTTGTTCTTGGCTGGGTTGCCCAGAACACAGATTTTCCTAGAGGGCAGGCAAGAGTGACATCATTCTAGGACAGGGAGTTCCCTGGGGCACACTGGCGTACTGGTTAACTCCAAAGATCAGATTCCACTAATGTGGGGCTTTAAATCATTTGCTTAGGACTGGACTAAAGTGACTGTGGTATCAAAAATGGGATTGCAGGGGAAAATATTAAGTCTTGACTGATAGAGCAAAATGCCATAGGCTAGGTGGCTTGTGAATACTCAAGCTCCTAGTTCTAAAGACTGGGTAGTTAAGAATCCAGTCCCTGTCAAGTTCAGTGTATGGTGAGCACCACTTTCTCACTGACAAGGATGTGTGGCAGGTGAAACTTTTGTTTTTTGTTTTTGTTTTTTTTTTTTTTTAGATTTGTGTATTTGTTGTTCTGGAGTAAACCTGAAATTGCTCTTAGGTCATTTTTCAACATATTCCCTGGCTCCATCTTTTCTCACATACACAAAGACTTGCTTCTCTCATTAGTAGGATTTTGAGACTTTGCCGCACCGGGGAGAATGCTAACTGATACAACGTAAGCAGTGGCACAGGAATGTACTTAATGCACGGATAATAGTGCAGGGTGGGGATCTCGGTGTTTTCATGAGGACTCAGAAACATCTGACTGCAGATGTTGAAGACGGAGTGGGAGGTGGACGCTGCCATAATTAATGCTGCACATTAAAAAGTGACCTCCTTGGTGTCATCAATACAGGGACCTCATAGCCTTTCCTGTCACCTGGACCTCCACTTCTGGGACTCTGTGATCCCGTTAATAAAAAAGATAATCACCAGTCTGAGCTCACTGGCTATGGAATCTTTCCAAGTCTTTTTTCTTTTTTTTAGGATGAAACTAAAAGTCACCATTATTTTGCAGAATTGTTATGTATGTACATATTTTCCTCTCCAATATATTTATTCAATGCTTGCTCCGTAATGAGTGTTTTAACTTTCTGTTTGCCTTTCCATTATCCCTGAAAAGAATGGATTATGGAGAGAAGATTAAAGTAGTATAATGCGATACGCCGTTCACTAATGCGCTGTCAGAGGTATTAGTGGGCCTCTGTCATGGTGTGTCTTTTATGACGCCTTTCAGGCTGTAGTTACCTAATAGACTCCGAAACCTGATTGTTTGTATTCTTCCAGGCATTAAATGTCGTCTTTGAGAAAATCCCAGAAAACGAGAGTGCCGATGTCTGTCGGAATATTTCAGTCAATGTTCTCGACTGTGACACCATAGGCCAAGCCAAAGACAAGATTTTCCAGGCATTCCTAAGCAAAAATGGTTCTCCGTATGGACTTCAGCTCAACGAAATTGGTCTTGGTAAGGTTTCTTCCAGACCCCTGAAAAGCACCCTCCTACCTTCTTTCTGTTTGGTGGCAATTACGTGGCCTCGGTTGTTCCCAGAGGGCATGTCTGGGGACCCAGGGACTCCTTGGCTCTATTTCGTGCATCTTGATTCTTCCCAGGAAGTGTAACACCCTTCCAAGATGCCATTTTTAAAATGCTGTATTTGTAAACCAATGTGATGGCTGACCCTGGGCGCACACGGACTCGCCCTGCATCAGGAAGTACAGAAAGGTGTCGACCCTGTGCCCTCCCAATGTGTTGTGCTTCATGTTGGCATTTGATTTGTTTGTTGTGATACGGAGCATGTCATTAGTGGGTAGCTCAGCCACAGGGTGTTAACTCCAGCCTGCTGGAAAGGTCATCTTCCTCCCTGCTAATCGCATCCTGTATGAAGTGTATCCTCTCTTCTCCCCCAACAACGAAGCAGCATCTGCTATGAATTCATTTGCAGGCTCTATTGGTATACTGCAAAGGAGAGCATATGTGTGAGCAAGCTAACAGGGCTCCATTTCTCTCAAATGTTCAGCCACATCTTAAAGTTGAGCTCAGCGCAGCCCTCCCAAGAGACTGCTGTGGGATTTCAGGGCAGATAATAGGACAGGAGAAAAGAGCAGACTCGTGGCAGTGACAGACAGCGTAACAAGGTTCATCTCCTCTCCGCGTACAGTTGTAGGCCTCCACTAAGCAGGCAATTAAAATCCTCCCCCACCAATCAAACCTCCTGCTAAAACCATTGAGAAAAGCCTGGAGGCAGGCCTGGGAAATTTGGGGGAGGCCATGCAAATGCGTAGCAACGTCAAGGCCCGCTTCAAAGAAAGTAGACTGCCTGGGTGCTACTCTGCACCCGTGTTTCATTCCCTTGCACTGCCTGGAGGAGCTGGCAGTTTAAAGAGGGCTTAGCGCCTTTGCTTAGATGTAAGCAGAAGGGGAAGCCCCGTCTAGGAAACTGAAGCCTGATCCATACCATCAGCTAACTCGCCTTGAACGTTATCTTGCAAGTGTGTGGCTCTGACCACAAAGGACATGGGCACACCCAGCCTAATAACCACAGGAAAACGGTCCCGCAGCTTTATCTTCAACCATCGAAAAGTCCATAGCAGAGCCTGCAGGCCTGTCCTGGGTTTGTGCCAACCAGGTGTCCCTTCCCCAACCTCAAAGTTCCAGGGGGAGTAGAATAAGCTGGTGGCATCATGTCCAGCGGGACAGAAAGCCTATATGCACAGAATGTCATCACCTAGGAATGGGACATAGCAGAGCCTGACCTAACTGGGAAGGCCACTTGGGCTCTGCAGAAGCTGCTTTATGGGTTGTTACAGAGTCACTGTCACCAGGTTTGGGGCTTGACAGGTGGAGATGAGACAGGGTCTCAGTACTGTAGCTCTAGCTGGCCTAGAACGACTGAGTCCAGGCTAACCTTGAACCTGTGATGGTCCTCCTGCCTCAGCCTCCTGGATGTTGAGCTTGTAGGTATGAGCTATGAACCATATCTGGCCATGGCTAGATTTAAAAAAAGTTTTAATTACATTTTTATTTATTGTGTGTGTACATATGAATGCACACACATATGCACACACACTTGTGGAGATGAAGATAACGTGTGAGAGTTGGTTCTTGCCTTCCACCTAATGTGGGTCCTGGGAACAGAACTCAGATCATCCTGTTTGGAGGCAAGTGCCTTTGCTGACCGGGTTCTCTCCCCAGCCCCATTGCCAGGTTTTTAAAAAGAGAAATAAAACGTCCAGATTGTTTTGATGTTGCTGCTGAGTTGCTAGTAATATAACAATTCATAAAACACTGCACAAATTCCAGGAAAGAAAACACTTCTCTGTGGCTACCTTCTGTCTGTAGTGACTAGTGCCCTCGCCGGGGTGGCGTGTTGGTGTATAGTAACTCTGCAGGAAGCATGCAGAAGAGAGTTCACCGTGTGCTCTACGAATGGACATGCACAGATATTGGTGGTATTGGAGGTAGTTTGTTTTTTTGAAGGTTTTAGCCCCTCAGATGATGGGTGAGTCTGTCTTCAGGGTCTCTGCTTCCAGACTTGACTCAGCATAATGTTTGTCTGAAATATTCGACCCTAAACACAAGCCCAAAGCTTTTTGTCTGGCTCGCTGTCTCCACGCTCTCTGACAAAACTTTGCACTTCATTCAAGCTTATTTATTTACCAGGAGTATTTGGAAAAGTAACTAGGCAGCGCTTAACTTGTTTGTTTTTAACTGTGACTTGAGAAGGGAACCAAATACCTTTCCCCCTATTTTTCAGAGCTTCAAGTGGGAACACGACAGAAAGAACTTTTGGACATTGACAGTTCCTCTGTGATCCTTGAAGATGGAATAACCAAGCTGAACACCATTGGCCACTATGAGGTAGGACCAAGACACAACCTCAGCACCTCTTTCTTTACCTGTAGTCCTATTTGGATTGGATAATTCTAGTACTGGATTAGCCCTTAAAAAAAACCAAACAAACCAAGACTCCCTATTTCTGAATGTTTTGCAGGTTGCTTGTTTCTAGGGCAGTCTCTGCCCCTGCATCTGTCTCTAGCGGTGTCCCCACCTCATGTCCCCTTCTCACAAGGCTCCGTGTCGTGCTGTCTGATTCTCCATTTAGATCAGAAACTGCCATGGCAAGACTGTGTGGTCTTGTGCACTGTGTTCTTAGGGAAGCTGTGGGTGCGTTAGCATGTGTGCAAATCCTCATGGCATATCAAGTGTGTCAATGTTGAGCAAAGTAGACCCGTTAGCCTTACCTCTCTCCACCGTGCTGACCTCGTGACCTTTTGTGCAGTGGCCTTGTTCTAAAGATGTTCTGAATGTCCTTATTTGTTTGCCTTATTTGAATGTCCTATTCAGCGATGGTGCCTTCAGCCCTGTGACCCTCATGCTGAGTGAATGCTGAAATCAGTGAAGGGTACATACGACTTCTCAAAGACCTGAGTGCCAGAGAAGCCTGTATGTGACAAGACAGGAGGCAGGGAAAGTTCCTGAAACCAGACACTGGGATCCATTCAGTGGCACTGAACGGATGGTCCAACACTGTTGCGTGTGTGCTCTGTGCTAAGAACCGGGGCTGCCGGGAGAGAAATGAAGTCCAGGCCACTGTACTCAAGAGCCCACCTCTGTTTCACCTTCTCCATGACCGTGTGGCATTGAGTGGGACCCTGTGGCCACTGACGACCCTCAATAGGGATAGGCAGGAACGGTCATCCCAGCAGAGAAAACAGCACACAGATGTCTGCAAGGCACAGGCAGCCTGTCAGGAGAGCTAGGACCTCACTCTTCCTTGAGACATCGGCGTCCTAGACACCTATCTGCTTAAGGATGATAATGAAATTAATCTGGCCTGTAGTCACTTCCTGTCCTGATGATTTATTGGCCTCATAGCCCAGTGTTGCTGCCTGGTGGTAATAGATGACAAGGCTGGGACAAAAGGGCTTAACGGAGTCGGCTTATGTTTAAAAAGATAAGCCAGGAGGCAAATAAATGCAGAGAGCTCGAAGGGAGCCAGGGAGGTCAGCCGGCCGTGCATTCCAGAAGCCTGGGTTCCTACGGACTGAGCTGAAGGACAGCGTCTGCCCTGCCTTCAGCTGCCTCAGTATGCACTTGATTCGAATAGCACCTCTACAGATTTGAAATCTGGGATAATTTGAGAGGGCTGGGCTGCTGTTTGCTTTTGCCCTTTCGTTAACGAAAACCATTTTCAAGTACTTGCTTTTCCCTCCAAGAGACAAGATGCTAATTATCACTCTTATTCATTTAGTAAAGCACCCTAGTTTGAGTCACTGTATGTGCTTGAAAAGGAAAAAAAAACTATATTTCATTAAAAATGAGGTCTAATTCGGAGTTCTAAGTGATTCAGACTTACCTCCCCCCAATTAGTCCAAATTAGTTCGGCTTTAAAGTTAATCGTCAGTGACGGCCAGTCCCTCCTCCTGTCTAAACAGAGTCTCTGCTGCTGGAGTATAAGGCCCAGCTTCTTCCACTTCATTTTGTGGGGGGAGCAATGAGGTGTAACAGATCTCTGCTGGACACCTGCTCTGGGGGTACTAGAGGGGTCAGAAGGTAGGTTGGATGCTGTCCCCAGAGCCCCAAGCTGATGATGCTGTCAACCTGCTGAATGGTTTCCAACCCAACTCCCAGCATTTTTGACAGCTGCCTTCTGTGGCAGCGGGAGTGGCGGTCAGCGCCCAGCCTTGTCCACAGGGCTGGCTCCTCACATGCTCGCCGTAGCCTGATGCTTTCAGACCGGAAGGATTGTTTCTCTCAGTTCCCTTCAGATGTGCAGAGAGGACAGCAAATTTATGCTCTAGTGTTGCTCCAGCTTGTGCAGCAAAGGGGTTGTGTGAGCCAATGTCTTTATAAACACACGGAACCAGCAACATTCTTTTCTCTATAATTAAACCCTCACAGACACTCCCCTATCTGGCTGAGGCTCAGGGGGTTTGCTATGACGGGGATCCTACTGCTAGAATCAGGGTAGACTGTGGAAACAAGCTTGCAGTCCAGGCTTCCTGCCTCTCTCCTTCGGCACCCACCGTGACCTTTTGCTGAGCCACATTGTCACACCCTGCCATGGGGTGGCACAGTGGCTGCAAGACAGGTGTTTTGTGGGGCAGGAAGTTTTCTCTACAGATCACACATCTTGTTCCAAGCTGTGAGTTCTGAGGAGGGAGAAAAGACAATAAACCACTAAGTGGTTGAAGAACATTGGGTGCTGGTGCAGAAGTGGTCACTGATGACCCCAAATTAGCCATCGGGAGGCCATTTGTAGCGCTCAGAAATGTTTCGGATGATGTTGGGTAAGGTCAGTGGTCCTGGTCAGGTTTCATCTCTGCCCTTAAAGAAAAAGATTGGACTGCCTCGCAAAGCACCTTTAGAAGTTTGTTTATTTAGCCAACAAAGAGGCTGCTTCTGTACCGCATACTGTCCTGGGGGCTTTGCCGACAGCGGTTCCTTTGGCTCTCTTCACTACCCCACTAATGGAATGCCAGGTGAGGAGGGGTTCAGAAACTTGGCCATGCTCATCGAGCTTCTCTTGATGCCCCTACGTCATCAGCTGATAAAAAAAGAACTTTCCCATCTAAACTGTGGTTCTGCTAAGGGCAGTGGAATAAGGTTGTGTGGGAGTGGGGCTTTTAGCCCCCGCTCCCGACCTTTAGGCTTCCTGGTTGAGAGTGGCGTCTGATCTATGAAATGGTCTGGTGGTTAGCAGTCTCTGCTGCCGACAGAAAAGGTTAACTTCTCTTGAGACCTGTGATGGATCTCATGGCCTATGGGACAAGACTGTTCGGTGAAGAATGAGAGACATTCAGGAAGGTTTCTCTGAAGTAATTTGTATTGACCACTGTGCTTTTAGAATGTTTGCTTTACATAAGGAAAACAGATCAAGTTCAGGTCACATTCATCATAATCCATAAAACTCTGAATTTCAGAAAACTGAGCCATGTTAGTTTCTAATAGTTTCTTCTGATCATTATTACCTATACAAGATAACAACTTTTTAAAAAAAATTTTCAAGACAGGGGTTCTCTGTGTAGCCTTGGCTGTCCTGAAACTCACTTGGTAGATCAGGCTGGCTTTGAACTCAAGAGATCTGCCTGCCTCTGTCTCCCAAATGCTGGGATTAAAGGCGTGTGCCACCACCACCTGACCAAATACCATTTTTATGAAGATTTATCTTTATTATTTATGCTTACGTAAATAAGGCCAGAGAAGGTATGAGACTCCCCGAGTTGGTGTTAGTGGCTGTGACCCAACTAGCAAAGGTGTTAGGAACCAAACTTGGGTTCTCTGCAAGAGCAAGCACCCTTAACAACCAAACCGTCCCCACAATAGCACTTTTACATGATTAAATATGTTTAAATTTTGTCTCTAAAATTTATCTTTAGGGGATAATCTAAGCCTATGACATAAAGACAGCTTCCTGCCACCAAGATATCTCACATTTATGCACAGATTTGTTTTAGAAGTTTTTATTAGTTTTGGTTTTATTTGAGACAAGGTCTCATGTAGCCCAAATTGGCTGCCAACTCCATATGTGAGAGTTGAACTCTTGATCCTCCTGCTTCTCCTTACTGAGTACTGGGATCAGACTCGGGACTTCATACACGCTAGGCAAGTACTCTAATAGCTGAGCTAACATCCCCGTGTGGCTTTAAATTGTTGACATCTGTCCAATTCAACCCTGTGTGGTCATAACTTCGATGCTGATGCCAAGTCTCTCTACTTCTGCTACCTTCTAGCTCAGGCTGGCAACACTGGGGAAGGGGTGGCCTTGTCATAGTGCATTGTGGGCCACTGTAAGACTGGAGAGGATTTCATTTGAAATTGTCACGTTCACCTCTTCTGCTCTGGGCTGGAGACATGTTCCTATTGCAGATCTATCTAGTGACAT
Organism: Ondatra zibethicus; assembly: GCA_004026605.1. Lineage (NCBI taxonomy): Eukaryota > Metazoa > Chordata > Mammalia > Rodentia > Cricetidae > Ondatra > Ondatra zibethicus. The sequence continues at coordinate 21,707 of PVIU01002664.1, forward strand.
TAATCTTCCCTTGATTTAGTTTGGTTTCCATCCCTAAAGTCAGGGCCCAGACGATGCTCCCTGCCTCACAGGGGACAAGAGAATGGATGTGGTACTCTGTGAGAAGTAGTTACAGCTCTTAGGACAGAACAAACAGCCACTGTGTTCTTAACCCTTTGGATTCCAAGGCACTTTTCAAAAAGGCATTTCTCGCGTTAACTTGGCAGCAGCTGACTTAAGAATAGAAAGCGGAAACCTGCTTCCCCCAAACATCTGCAAATGATTTTTCTGTCCTTCTAATAGTGTTAGAGCATCACATGAGGTCGAAATGTTCCAGCCCTAGAGCAGCTGTCAAAGTCAGAAATATGCTTGCACTCATCCAGCTCATCCACTAATAAAATGCTTTTACACCAGCTCTTGGGAGATAATTTCAGAGTAAAATCTCCTTGGTCCAAGCTGCGTCTACACTATCTTAATGCCTGAGCACAGTGCCAGCAACCGAGCATTGTCAGCTCTCCAAAAGACATTTGAACTCTTGGCAGCGTTCCTTATCAGAAGGCCCATCCGTGGCGTTTGTGATTATAGAGGAAGGGTGCTCGCTCTTGGCAAAACAAAGTGTCTGACAGTAGTGGAGTATTGGCTCAACACTCAACAGGATCCATTTGGGATTCATTCTTTGACAATTACCCAGAATGAATCACCAGCTTCCTTTTATACAAGGATATTTGTTGGCTTAAAATCGGTACATCCAGCTCTTGGTGTGTGCGTGGGGGTGGGGGTGGGGTTGTGACTATCTTCACACATTCTTATAAGCATGGTGTCTGAATATTGCTTTAGGGATGCCTGCACAGGGCCTTTATTTTAATTGCATCAAATATGGAGAAGAATTGAAAAATCAGTCAGAAAACAATGCATGGCTCGAGGGAAAGAAGATGCCTGGTAATAACAGCAGCCAAAGAGCTCAGGAAGTTAACACTTAGAGTTGCTTTGGGGCTGATGGTCTAGCTAGCTCTGCCCAGATTCCCCCTCTTCCCACAAGATGTCCTGAACACTAGCAGTGGGAGGCCTCTAGCCTAAACTTAGTGGCTGCCTGGACAGCTGTGTCTGGGGCCTCTGGAGAGCTGGCTCTTCCTCTGTGGGTGTCACATGAAGGAGTTTGTGTTTATCCTGTGGTGCTTACCAGGGAGGCCTGGACATTTTGATAACCACTGTGCAGCAATCCAGAGAGCAATTCTAAGATTCTTTTTTTCCAAACTAGGGAAGGCCAGGTCCAAATTTCTATTAGAGATTTACACTAGGGAGGAAAGTCACTTAGCTGATAGGATTCAAAGTGACAGTTGCTCTGCAGGCCACAGCTGGCGGGAGGTGGGGTTTGTCCAGGACTTGCTTCCTCTCCGCTGTCCTTTGTCTTACATTGTGGACCTTCCTTCATTTATTCTTAACCCTGCTTGCCCTCCGCATCTTCGCCTGTGTTTTCTTCTGCCTGAAGGTAACTTCTGCACTGGTCTTTTCCAAGGAGCAGCCTGGTTATGAGAGAAAGACCCTGAAGAGCCGTTTGGCCCAGGGATCCTTGGTTCTAAAAGGCCTCAAAGTGAGAGTCCTGAACTTCATCTCTAGAGAAGTCAAACATAGACATGGTATTAGCATGACTACATGATAAAAGCATTTGTCTACTCACCTATACATTTAAAACCTAATACATATTTTTGACAGAACTATTCTGAGTTACAGTTTATTCTAAACATATGAACTTAGAGGAATGTAAACAATGTAGCTCGGTGATGAAATACTTGCCTGGCAAGCACAAAGCTCTGGGTTCAGCCCCCAAAACCAGGGTAAAACAAACCAACAACTCCAAATCAACAAAACCCACCTGTTTAAAATGTGGTACTCAAGCCTGGCAGTGGTGGTGCACGCCTTTAATCCCAGCAGTCAGGAGGCAGAGGCAGACGGATCTCCATGAGTTCAAGGCCGCCAGCCTGCAGCCTGGTTTACACAGAGAAACTCTGTCTTGAAAAACCAAACCAATCCAACCAACCAAATAGATAAGACCTGATACTCGCTGGCCTTAGGTCTATTCATAGTTGTATCCCATCACAATCTGACTATAGACTTTTTTGTCACCGTTAAGAGATACTCGTCACCTTTCCGTCTTCTCTATAATTCCCATTGAAAGAAACCACTAGCTGTCTATATAAATTTGCCTACTCTGAACATTTTATATAAATGAGATCATACATGTGATCTTGTAGCTGGCTGGCTTGTTTTGATTGGCATATCTGTAAAGTTATTCTGCACCATTGCATGTATTAGCATTTCCCTACCATATGGCAGTTTTTGTGGTACATCTATATAATGGGCTATTACACAGTTATGAAAAGGGATGTACTACTGACAGTGTATATTAAATTAACATCATTGGCCTTATATCAACCCTCAAAAACATACATTAAAAAATATCAAACATACAAGTATGTAGTGTATGAACCCAGTTGTCTGGATCTCAAGAACTGGTAAAACTAGTCAGTGCAAGAAGGCAGAGAGTCAGTTCCGTGAGGACAGGAGGCGACTGCCTGGGAGCAGATGGGTGGCCGTTCTGAGGTTTCATACTATGGTGCAGGTGGAGTTTTACACAAAATTTACACAAAATCCTATTGATAGGAATGACCATAGTTACACAAGTAATAATTGTGCTGGCTAATTTTGTGTCAGCTTGACACTAGCTAGAATCCTTTTGGAAGAGTGAACCTGAACTGAGGGACTACTCCCTACCAGAATAACCTGTAGGCAAGTCTATAGGGCTTTTCTGAGATAGGGTCTCACTTTGTAGCTCTGGCTGTCTTAGAACTCACCATGTAGACTAGGCTGGCCTTACAGGTTTCTGACCCCCTCTGCCTCAAGAGTTCTGGGATTGGAGCATGTGCCACTGTGGCTGGCTTCTGGGGGATTTTCTTGATGGATGATTTATGCAGAAGGGCCCAGCTCACTGTGAGTGGTGCCAGCCCTAGACTAGTGGTCCTGGGCTCTGTAAGAAAGCAGGAGGAGCGAACTATGGGGAGCCAGTCAGTAAGCAGCACCTCTCCATGATCTCTTCGGTTCTTGCCTCAGGTTCCCTGGATGATAAACTGTGATGTGGAATTGTGAGCACAATGAGCCCTTCCTTCCCGAGCTGTTGTTGGTCATGGTGTCCACCACAGCAGCAGAAGCCCTAAGACAGCGGTGTATGCTGGGCACCCAGTAGTCCTCACATTTGGAGGGTTTTGTTAAAAGCATGTGCAAATTCTGTAACTAACCGAAAGAGAGCAATCATAAGCATGCTAGAAGAGGGTTACTTGGCGGGTACACCCTGTGTCTGGCACAGATCAAGGCACAAAAGCCCCTTCTGGCCTTCCTAACCACTAACTCCACGATCTTCTCTAATATCTGACACCATAGTTTCGAATGTGGGAACAGTCAAACCGTACAGTATGGTTTCTTTTGTGTTGGACTCTGTCCCAACAGACTATGCAATTCACCTCATGGCGTGTGGCAGTAGTTCGTTCATTTTCAGTATTTTTGTAACTTTGTACAGCTGAGGACAGCCCTAGACACGCAACTGTTCTGCCATTGGGTACAGCTGTAGATGCCAGTTTGAGGATGTCTGTCTCAACTTTTCTTCATTTCCTATGCCGTCTTAGCCAGTTCGGACGCTGTGACAGAACGCATCCCATGGGCGCTTCTCACAGCTCTGGTCCAGAGAAGCCAAGGCCATGCACCACTAGACACAAAGCTAGCAGTCAAAGCCTCTTCTTCCTCTGTCTTCCCAGGGGAAGACATTAATGCCATGTCTGAGGGCTTCTCTCTATGGTGTAATTACTTCCCAAGGGCCCCACCTCCTCAGACCACCATATTAAGATGATTCAGCATATATATTTGGAGGGTACACAAGCATTCAATTGATAACAAGCAGAAACCTGTGTGTGTGTTGAGGGGGGAAGGTAATCCAGGCCTCTTCTGATCTGTTAGGCAGGGAACTGGCCAAAGATGGCTTACTCCTCCCATCCCATCTAGGTCGCAGGTACTGACCTCGGTGCAGCGTGGTGCCTGTGTGTGTGCTTACTTCACAGGACTATGAGTCCCTTGAGGTCAGTGTTCTGCTGGTCACCTGGCTAACCCTAGCCTGCACACAGTGGTCCTTGGTAAATGTTTAATAATTGAGAGAATTTAAGATCCATCTTATTCCTGAGTTGAAGTTGAGAAATCTATTACATTTGAAAAGTCCATTTTTTAATCTCTGCTTTCAGATATCAAATGGATCCACTATAAAAGTCTTTAAGAAGATAGCAAATTTCACTTCAGGTAACCAATACAATATTGTTAACCTTCTGCTCTCACTAAGGTTTATGAAGTATTGCTTTTTTGCTTCTCTTAGACATACTGTCACAGAGGTATGATTGAGTTGTTGCTATGTAATTCTCTGGAAGCTGAGGGGGGAAAGCTGTCTCAGTCTGTTCCTAGCTCTAAGAACACGTATTCTGCAAGAAGGGAAGGAAATTGTAACCATGTTAGTAGAGAAGGCCCAGCACAAAGGAAATTGCTGTCTCCTAGCAGCTCTGAACACGGGGTAGTCTTGGCCCTCGTAGCTCTTTTCCAAGTCCAGTAGGATGGGCCACCCTGCAGCTGGCCGCGGAGCTTGCAGATAACCGCACTGCCCTGGGCAGGCTGAGCAAGCCAGACAAGCCATGCAGAGTCTCCAGGACAGCAGTGTGCTAGCTTTGCAGACTTTCCAGAGTGCGAAGGCAGGAGGAATTTTACAGGAAAAAAAGAGTCAGCAAGCTAGTCTTCTGCCTTCCTGGCAGCTGTGGGACAGGAAAGCACTGAAAATGTCTTGAGAAAATCTACTGGTCCTGTTTTGGGTTTGTCCTTAACCCTAGACAAGGGGCCTCTCCCCAGCGGGTTCTTTGCACATACATTGCAGACAGGGTGCTGTGACTCCTGAGCCAATAGGTGACTTCAGTCCCAACATCTAGTCTGTGGAACCACATCTCTTTGGCAGTCGTCCCCCACCCCTTCCATCACCACACTGAGCTATACGAAGCCACCCTGCGGAATAGCTGTCATCGTGGCACGAGGAAAGTGGCATCATTAAGACTCAAGATTGAGCCTTTAGAAAAGCCTGCTGTTGTGAGGATCTCAGGCTTGACTTCCTCATGGAACACAAGAGTGCTCCCTTCCTATCCACTGGGGCTGAGAACCACCAATTTGATTTCTGTCCTACTGATATTTAACCCCGTGTCCCTCTGTGGGAATCCCAGCCCTGGATGACCCAACTATTAGCCAGGCAGCCATAGGAAAGGCTCACAGCAGCCCAGCTAAGACTGGATGAGTTTGCTGGCGGTGGTGGTGTGAACCTATAATCCCAGCACTTGCGAAGCAGGAGCAGGTGGGTCTCTGAGTTCTAGGTCAGCCTATTCTATAGAGTGAGTTCCAGAACAACCAGGACTACACAGAGAAACTCTGTCTTGGATGAATTCATGGTGTTGAACTTGATAAAGCCTACTGCTACTGATTTCCCAAGCACTTAACACTGTTCTCCAGAGGGGTTCCTTCTCTCCCCTAAGCTCTAACCATACAGAACTCCTGCTTTATGGAATTCTGACTCCCTCAACATCCAGCACCAAACCTACCAACCTACCATATCTATCTGCTCATTTCCTCCTCCGTCTCTTTCAAGGACAACCTGTCACCCATGCTTTATGGCCACCAGACCATTCCTACACCACAGAAGATTACTCTTATTAGCCTATGGTTGATTTCCAGTGAATTATTTCCCCTTCCTCTTAATGGATTTAATTTTAGTAGAATTTTTAGATGCTACTAAATTAGATACTAGTCCCATTCATGTTTTCCCCTCCATTTTCTTCTCTTCCTCCCAAACATCCACTTGCTTAGTGCCACTCTCGGTCTGCTTGCTTTCTGAGCTGGACATTGTCCATCTTAGAGGGAGCCCACATTCCTTCCCACTTTGGAGTCGTCCCCCCCCCATTTACCTGGCTAATCACTTATTTAGGTTCATCTGTAATAGGCCGTCTTCAAAGAAATCCAGACTCAGATCAGCACATTTTTACATGGCTCTCCCTCATTGAAATTAGGTAATTGGGCAATTAGTAGCAGAACAAGGCTGGTTTAATCCTAGCTGCAGGCCTGGCACACAGAGGTGCTCCAGGTCTCTCTGTTGACTGGCAGGCTGGAACCCCTCCTCCCTGTCCCCATTAAGTGTCTAGTCAGCCTGTGCTGTAACACTTTCAGGGCCAGGGAACCTGCTTCCACTGAGGCCCCTAGGCCCCTTTCACACTGTTCAGATACTGTTCAGATACAGCAGAAGGAACAGAGTAGCAGTGAAGAGCCCACGGATAATAGAAGAGCTGTTGTTGGCTTCAGGGAACAAACCTGGCTTTTGTTGAGGCCAATTAGTCTGTGGTTGTTTTTTAATGGGCTCTTTTTTTCTCTCCTTTTCTCCGGTGTTCAGATGTGGAATACTCGGATGACCACTGCCATTTGGTGAGTTCGGGCTGCCTTGTGCTATCCACCAAACCGCCTGCCTTCTGTACCATGCAGTTTCTTGAGGTAACGCTTCTATGGTCTTTTTAGATTTTACCAGATTCAGAAGCATTTCAAGTCGTGCAAGGAAAGAGACATCGAGGGAAACACAAGTTCAAAGTAAAAGAAATGTATCTGACAAAACTGCTGTCGACCAAGGTACACTTACTGATCTAGGAACACGTTTGTGGCTGCCTTGGGGGTATATGATGTGTTCAACTTAACTTCCGCTCACGTGTGAAAATGTTACAAATCCCTTGTGCCCTCTAGCAAAGCAAAATGAAAGTTTAAATTGTAGACACATCCTGTACCCCCGTTCAATTTTTTTATAAACTGGAAAGAGAAGAGCACTTTCCAAATTTCTACTGCAGCATCTCCAATCAGGGCATTCACTATTATTCCTGCTCCTTTACCCACCATTTCACTATTATTATTTGGGTTGGCAGCATAATTATTCCTTTTTGTTTTTATAGATAAGCAACAAAACTCCTTTGAGTTGCAAATAAAATGAGGGGGGCAATCTGTAAGACTAGCCTAGTAAATCTTACTTTCTTCTGAAATTCAAGAATTCTGTTCACTTATAAACATGTTAGATGGGAAAACCAGTGGAATACCAAGTCAGGAGCAAATCTTACCGCATCTAGTTTTTAGCAGTTAACGGAAGTCTCTGGATTTCTGATCCACCATCCTAATCGTCACTGTCCCACTAGCCTTGTAATACCTTGCTGGGTAAGCTTCTTCAGCACATCTGATTAGACCTGAGTAGATCTGTGTGGTCGGCAGAGGAATGCCTATACCTCTTGATTTTTCATCTTTCCCATCTGCCTTCATTTTGTTTTTGATAAAACACTCGACTGCTTTGGGAAGTCCACACTTAAACCCTGAGATGGAAATGCATGCAACAGGAAGAAAATCTAGCAGCGAAGCATTATCCCTGATTTTTTTTCCAGGCTGCACATAACAAAGGTAGAACATCCGTGGCTTGTCTATACACAGTCCTACACCTGGCACTAAAAGTTTATGCACTAAATCTAAACGGGGACACAGACTTTCTGGACCTTTATCCCACCCAGCCCACGTCGGCCTCATCTGGCAATTTCCCGATTTTTTCCTCTGGTTGGCACATCACTTCCTCTTGAGCCTGGAGCTGGCTTTCCCACTAGGTTTTCAAAACTGGCACCATGAATCTCGGTCTCCCATTCTGTCTTCCAGGTGGCAATCCACTCTGTGCTTGAGAAACTCTTCAGGAGCATCTGGAGTCTGCCCAATAGCAGGGCCCCATTTGCTATAAAATACTTCTTTGACTTTTTGGATGCCCAAGCTGAAAACAAAAAAATCACAGATCCTGATGTTGTACATATTTGGAAAACAAACAGGTGGGAATGTAGGTGATTACTGACTTTTTTCCAGAACGTAACACAGAATGTTAAATACATAGTTGCTGTAGCAGAATCTCAAGGTTTGAATTCTACTCTAAAGGACAAAATAACAAAATTCTGTTATCTTTAATTCATGAAAAATTTATCTAGAATGTTAGACTAGCAAAAAATGAGAAATTAGTATTTTATGGCTTATTCTATTATTTTTATTAGAGAAACTGTTATTGTGCCTACAATAATTGCTTTATAATTTACAAGATGTGTGTCTCTTTAGATTCCATATGGAAGTTCACACTTTTGCCATTTGTCATAGGGGTTTTCTTGAGAATTATCCAAGGGTTTTGATGTCATTTATTTTAGCACTTTACCTTAAGGAGCAGGGTTTCCACATTGACGCTAATACCTCCTCAGAAGAGGAGTATAGCCTATTGCCTCTATTTGAAATGCTCTGCACCTCAGCTGAGGAAGACCCAGTCATGAAGCATTAGAACATCTCATGTGAGCTCACACCCCTCCACAAGCTAGCAAGGAGTAAAGGTGAAGTTGGGGAGCTCTTGGTCAGTCCTTTCCCTTTGGTCTGGGTTTATATCCTCTGCTCTGGCTAACTCCTGTCCTCAGTTCTAGCCTCATATTCCACAAGCCCTGCTACTCCCACATACAGCATGGCATGGGTACTACCACCAGCCACAGGTGACCAAGCCATTGAGAATCCCGACAGCCAAGTGGTGGAGGTAGTTAGGCCAAAGTTGCAGCAGAGATGCAGGGAGGACTTTGAATACTTCTAGTTATATTCCAATAGTTATTTAACTGCCTACACTGTGCATATTGTCGGGCACTGTGGTAGTACAGGAATGGATGAAACACACCCATGTCCTCACAAAACTTGCATTCTAATGGGTAGAGAGAGACAGGGAATGGGATGGATCCACTGATGTGCACCAAAGGGTTATGTGCACAATGGAAGAGGGTAAGGGAATCAGGACAGGGTAGAACAAGGCTTCAAAAGGGTTTGTACCCTCTTAGATGAGGAAATGGTATAACTAGGAGAACACTGAGAAGATGTTCACTTAGCAGGATCCTGGAAATGTGATCTTGCCTGGTTTGAATGAAAGACAGCAAAGGGCCCAGGCGAGATGGGATACACAGAAAAGTGGTGGGAGAGGAGGCTCGGATGGAGGGACACAGGCAGTTAGAGAGGAGTGACAAGACCCGATTCTGTGTTAAGAGGATCAGGATCTGCGGGCAAATAATCCAGGTGGGATGTGGCTTAGACCAGAGTGCCACATTGAGAGGGGCTGGAGAGTGAGAAGTTCTCGTTGGTGCCAACATCTCATATGACCCAGATTTGGAGGAAGTTCTTGTCCAGGGCCATTTTCTGACTTCTCTAGCCTGCTCTCACTCACTGTGGGAGTAACCCTTCCTGGTGCTCAGTGATGTTGCCAGCTGCTGCTTGTTAGTTTGGCTAAGCAGGTTTACATACTTCAATAACACACTCATTTACAAACTGGTGAGCAGACCACTGGCTATGTTAACAGTCCTGCCTGAGAAGAGATTGTTTTCCCTTCAAACAGCCTTCCTCTTCGCTTCTGGGTAAACATCCTGAAGAACCCTCAGTTTGTCTTTGACATTAAGAAGACTCCACATATAGACAGCTGTTTGTCAGTGATTGCCCAGGCTTTCATGGATGCCTTTTCTCTCACAGAACAGCAACTGGGGAAGGTAAGGCCCAGCTTTGCTTTCTGATACATACCCCTGAAAAGCACTTCCGGTGACTGATGCTTCAACCACCTCTTCCTACGAAAACCTGCCTCTGCTCCTCTCTTCCCTTCTTATTCCTATCTCTTCAGGCCCCGCCCCCTGCTGGACAGCAATTGCTGCCTAACCCATACCCGTGGCCCTGCTGCCCACCTGCCCCCTAAACTCTTCCTTTTCACTATCTTGGTGCCTTTCTTCCTACAGCTGGCATCTTTGTTATGCTCCCGGGCCTTCCCGACTGGCCTGAGTCCTGTTAGTAAAATCCTGCTCATTCATCTGACAGTGTTTCATCCCACAGTTTCTTGATGTGCGTGAAGAACTGGAGAAAACTCAGATCTGGTTGACTGTGTCTATGAACTTCCCCAGGGTATATCCTACTTAGAATGCGTGTGCTCATAGTAAAAGTAGCCTTTAAAAACATCACTTCCTCGGCTCTTCATATGGTTCAGTTAATCCTTCAGGTACTATGATTCCCATTCTATACATGAAGAATTCGAGGTGCAGAGAGGTCACAGGTCTTGTTATCACAAAGTAACACAATTATGAGCTCTCATCTGTCCAGCTACTGCCCTCCCCTGGCGCCTGTCAGTGATTCTTCACGTCACACTGAGGCTGTGAATTCTCTACCCAACAACGCTGGAAGCATCTCAAAGGCTGATGCCAGTCACCTCCATCTTTGTATGTTTGATGTCTATGAGTGACACTTGGGTAAATAAATGCCTATTGAGTGGATGGTCATGAAACTGGCAGGGTTCACTCAGAACCCGACGAGCACTTTTCAGGGCTGTCTCAGTGTAGGAAGCCTTCAGAACGAGTTACCAAGCCACGGATTCAACCACCAGATTCCTGGAACACGTACTGGGACATTAGTCTCATCATTCATCCAAATATCTTCACTGAGACTTTTTTACATTTTATGACTAATGATTTCTTCACCTGTCTGTTTACATGTTATCACTACTCTGCCTCCATAGAACCACTCCCACTGCCGAGGAGCCTTTGCAGCTCAGACATCAGTCCCCAGTACTGCTGACACGTGCTTTCTCGAGAAGCCGAAGATCTTTATAATCTAATGAGATAAGGGACAAGCTAGAAAATCTGCCACTGCCAATTACTTACCAGTTTTAGTTATATAAAGGGCTCAATCAGATCTACAATCAAGTCTTTTAGACATGCCAGAATTCACTGGTGGGTGAGGATGAGAGCAATGTTTTAATTCAGGCTTTTTAACGACCATTAGTAATGAACTATGACTGAAATAAGCTCCATTGTTACCGTAACTCAAAATCATGCAAAAATAATAATTTTAGTTCTTTTATGAGAGGAAGGCTGAATATATTAGCATTTAATCTGCCTGAAAATAACAGTGACTCACCAGAGCTATCTAGATGGCAGTCAGTCACTCAGTCAACACTTACTGAGGCCTGCTACCTGGAGCCTTGTTAGCTGGTGGAAGTTCAGTTACATTGCACTGCTACAAACCCTCCCCCCGACCATGGCTTTTTATGTTTCTTGTGGCCGTTGTTGTTTTTCAGGAAGCACCAACTAATAAACTTCTTTATGCCAAGGATATACCAACCTACAAAGAGGAAGTAAAATCTTATTACAAAGCAATCAGGGATTTGCCTCCATTGTCATCTTTAGAAATGGAAGAATTCTTAACTCAGGAATCTAAGGTATTATTAAAAAGTGGAAATAAGCTTATAATTTGGTTAGTTAAAAACATACATTTCAGCGCCTTTCAACAAGCCTTTCTTTTAGAAACATGAAAATGAATTTAATGAAGAAGTGGCCTTGACAGAAATCTACAAATACATCGTAAAGTATTTTGATGAGGTAAGATTTTATTTACCCACAAGCCCATCACAAGTACTTGGCATAGTCCTCCATCCCAAATAGGCAGAAAAGGATGACCCAAGCCAGACAGGCTGTCCCTCTTGTAGTCTGTCATGTTGTCCACCATTAGATCCGCCTGAATTTGAATTCATGGGGTCTAATGCCACAGTGACTCAAGTAAATTTTGATTAGTAAGTTATGGCCCTGTTAAATGGGGCCAGTTTATGTTTGAATGTGGTCTGCTAAAAATGAAAGCTAAGCCTATAAGTCACCTACCTTCTGTTTTACATGGTTATATGAAATCATGATATACTTTAACTTAAGCAACTATCAATAAAGAGTGTCCTCACTCAGGCTTTTTATGACCATTAGTAGGAACTACCATTCTCCTTTATGATTAATTCTCCTTAATCTGGATTCGTTGTTTCCAAATATATGTTAATTCCCCCTTCCCTGATTCCCCCCACTCAGTCATGCTGGGACAGGCTATCCATGTCAATGGTGAGAATAGCTCACCAATTCCATTTGCTACTTGAAGATCAAGTGAAGAGCTAAGGTAGGGTAGAGGCAATGAGTTCCTTAAACATAATAAGCGTCCCTTGCCAAGGGTGAGAGGGGGAGGGGAGGGAAAGAGATGGGAGAATCCACCTCTGATCAGGATGCCCTTGCCTGCTGCATTTGAGGAATACTTGCCTGCATGCTGGCTGCCCAGAGATGCTTGCTGTGCTTGGAATGGCTGTGACGTAATGCATAAAGCAGGGCCTTGGAAGTCTGGCCCCATATTTGTAAGCAAATAGTTGGTATTTCTTGTGGGCTTCTATTTCAAGCCCAAGTGTTGTTGATCCTGTGATAATGACTTAGCGAAACAACTTGCAAAGCGAGGATGGAAATGATCGAAGAAAACGCTGGCATCTGTTTCATACAGCTTTTTACCACTTCTCAAGGCATCAGGAATGGGGGGCGGGGAAAAAGAAAGAGCAAGCCCACCAGAACTGTGAATTGTAATGCTAAAACTCTAATATGTAAAATAACTCTTCTAATTGTCAACAGATTCTAAATAAACTAGAAAGAGAACGAGGGCTGGAAGAAGCTCAGAAACAGCTCTTGCATGTAAAAGTCTTATTTGATGAAAAGAAGAAATGCAAGTGGATGTGAGCACCCTGGGGCCTGGCTTTATTTGACAAAGTTCTTCAGACAGCTTGGGAGCAAAATGGCTGCTTGAGCTACTCTTTGTCGTTAATTTCTTATGTTTGCACATGGGTTCCACTTTGAGCACTGTCTTTTAAGAGACCAAGGCACATGCACAGCTTATAGAAAGCATATCAACCACTGTGCCTGTGGGTATACCGTGGGAACCTTTCTGTAAATAGAGCTGAAGTGGTTGTTGCAAACAGCCTCCTTGTTTACAGAGAATACAGGGCCAGTAAGCAAGTGTCAGTATTGTAACTACAGTCTCCACTTAAGCACAATGACACCTAAGTGGTTTGTTGGAAAACTACAGCTATGTAGCACTTGTGACTACACAGAGGAGAGGGGATACTAACAATGCTCAGAATGTGAACTGGGTCATTGGAAACAAGGCGGGGTGTCAGGGCAGCCCTGAGTGTCTGCAGCATTCACTTTCCCCAGTAGTTCTTGGAAAAGCTGAAGGCAAAATTTGGTAGTGTGTACACTTAGCGTTCGTGAGTGTGTGTGTTTAAACCAAAAACTAACAGTGTTGCAACATTGTTGAAAGGGCTCGTGTTTTTCAGTGGTTGCCAGCTGCACTCATCAACTCCCTCCATCTCATCCAAGGAGCTCTAAAGCAAGGAGAGTGAGCGGGTTTCACTGAAATGCCACAGCATTTTTTCCAGACTCTGTCCTAATGTGTTTCCTTTTTCTCTTTTCATGTATCTGGTAGTGGACATGTTGGGTATTGTGAGCAAAGAGTTCATGACTTACTTCTGTTTGATCGGAACTGTCTGTGGGTGTGTAAGTCACTCCTGTAATCTTACATTTCTATGCTAGTGTCTCCTTGCTTTAGATTTCTGGTGAACCCTGTGGTTATATAAATACTTGTGTGTGATTAAAATAAAAGATACATTTTACATTTCATCAAATTGTTGTTCACATTGGAGTATTATATATAAATATATATTTGAGGCCCAAGGCCTGGAAAATATTAGTACAACTTGGTATCTTAGTCTTACTATGTACTTTTTGAAAGTATTCCTTACAGGAGAAAGATTTAAAATACTCATTTATTCGTGCCTCTTTTTTTTTTTTCAAAGAATTTCCTATACAGTTATAATGTCTTTTTTTATTGCTGATTTTTTTATTCCCGAATTTTTGCTGCTCATGACCAATTTTAATACCACTGTGTTTTTCCTTCTATTAAACAGAAGTAAAAAATATAATCTGAGAACTGTCTCACTTCCCTTGTAGCAGGCACCTTTTACCCTTGATGTTCCAAACCCCCACTGTAGGAAGGAATTTTCTTTCAATCAGCAAATAAAACATTGAGCACACATTCCTTAAAACTATTTACCAGCACTGTATGGACCATCTAGAATAAAATGGAATTTGTCTTGATAAATGCAATTCTTTTTGCTCCGTAATATCAGATAAAATGTAAGAGAGGTTAACATCTCAACATCAGTTCCTGATCTGCACCTTCCCAGTCCTCTTGTGACCAATGTCTGCCCAATGGACACATCTCAAAACTACAACCAAATACTTTATTTCTAAGTAGAAGGGTGAGGTCTGGCCCCCATTTAAAGCTGCTACAGTCTTCAAAGAGGTGAAGGCTTTCATAAGAAAAGATGGAGGAGAGTTGAGAGCCAAGGGTAGGAGAATTGCCCAACAGACTTTCCCTTCTCTGGGGAACAGACAACTCAAAGGTTTAGCCACAGCTTTAGTGAAGTCTTATCAAATGCTACACAAGGGTGTCCCTGTCCAGATCTATGACACAGGTTTGGTGTGGAGTGAGGATCTTTGGGCAAATCACTTACCTCTTTGTGCCTGTAATTTCTGTATAGTATTTCTAACCTACCTCACTGAGGTGGGAAGAAGATTCTCTCATGTGTGTAATGTGTTTGTCAATCCTCCAGTGAAAAGCACTATCTAGATCACAGTTTGGATCACAGTAGCCAAGTGCAGAGAATGTCCAAATTAGATGTGTGCTGAAGACAATCAGTCACTGGTCTATAGTAAACAGCAACTAAAGAAACAAATGACAAACAGTATCTATTTTCAAGTTTCTTTGCATATTTTTGGTGCAAAACAATTAATTTATAAACTTTTTTTCTAACACTAGTGTCTAAAGCAGCATCTAAAAATGACTTCTGTTACATTTCTGTATTAGGATTTAAAGTCTATTTCTTACTGTATACCCTGACTGAAGCTGTTCTTGAAGATGAATGTTTTAAATGTCTATATCCAAAAATAAACATTTTGATGTAACAACTGTGGGCTGTTTGTCTTTTCTAGTTCTAATGGGTTTCTTACTCTAAGTGGTTTCATGGAAATTACTTTCAGGAACAAGATATCATTGTACATTCCACATAAATAAGCAACTCCATTAAGCAAACCTGGCTCCTTGCTAAATGATGCCAAGAGCTGCTTGATTATGTTCTTGTCTTCAATGATCAACTTGGAGTTTTGACTGCAGAGACTTCTGAACAATGATAAATCCATATAAGTTTGGCAAACTTGAGCTGAACTTTGCTTTGCCGACTTGAAATTATTCCAGCAGAATTCCTCTAAATCATGCTCCATAAAGAAGCTTCCAATGGGTGAACAGTGAAAGTTGAAGTAAATAAAAGATAATTATTTGGTTAGGTCCTAAACAGTGAGAAACAAAACTAAATACCGGAAACACTTCAAGAGTCCACTGCTTAATGTAAGATCATCAGGAGCTCTCTGTAGAAACAGCCGCAGGACTCAATTTTCTAAAACTTCCAACTAACCAAAAGCAAAAGGAAGTGAAATCATCACTATATTATCAGTGAAATTAAACACAAAACAGCATAGATAGAAAAATATTTATTAAGTTATTTAATAAATTAGGTGCACAGCTTTTAGAAAAGGTAAAGATTTCTATAATGGCTATATATTTAGAAACTCTTAAGTGATATTTATACTTCTAAGTGGCCATCTTTCCCCAAAACTTTTAGAACTTTTGTGTACAATAAAGGAGATGTTTACTGATCTTGTTACTGCCATCTCAAAGATAAGGAAAAAGGAATTCAAGATTACATTTCAAGCAAAATACCAGAAAAAATTCAACAAAATTATTATCTCATATTATTATGAAAACTTGATTCCTTAGTTAGTTCCTCTTATCTTTTGTAGTGTCAATACATGCTCTACAGATCTAAAACTTGGAACACTTCACTTTGGTTACCATGATCCTAAAGTCCAGGGCCCGTTCAGTGCAGCACGTGGCTAGTACCTTCCCTTGAGGCAGCTTGTAGGTTTGGCAAACAGTAATAAAGCACCGCAGTGCCACAGGTTAGACGTCATGCTTTATTGAGGTCTGGCTTTGCCGTTCTTCCAACATCATTTCCCCAGGAGATCCAAGTTCCTCTAGTTGTTTTCTTTGTGTCGTTTCTAGTTCTTCCAGTCTTTTGCGAAGTAGAGAAAGTTCTCTTTGATGCTGTTCCTCCTTAAAAATGACATATAACAGAAATCTAGAAAAACTAGGAAAGTCCCTGCCTTCTGCCTCTCTCACAGAAGCCTCCAACACTGTGGCTGAGATATGATGTCCATTTTAGCAGTCGAGAAACAGAGTAGCGAGGGTGAAACCATTAACTAGTCCCCCTCTCTCCTACCTCAGAGTAGTGAGGGTGAAACCATTAACTAGTCCCCTCTCTCCTACCTCAGGCTCTACCCTTACGCCAGAGAGTAAATTAAACAATGCTACTGGCAGGGCACAGGTCTACATAGATGGCAGCTTTCATACAAGACTGGAACGTTGCGGTAATTTACTAAAAACAGCACCTGGTATAAGACTCAGTCTAGTAACTACAATCTTAGGCCTATGCTGTAAAACATAGTTACGTAAAGTTCAACTTTTGAATAGCATCCAGTAAAATCTCGGAGCCTAGGCTCTGGAATCAGGCAGATCTAGGTTTAAAAAAAGCCTGTCATTTATTCAGCTAGGGCCTCTGGCAAGTCACATCGCTCTCAGTTTCTTCACCTATGAGTTGGAATAAAAACGGTGCCTTCCCTCAAAGCATTTTTCACTAGTATTAAAATATTATATGGAAAATGCAGTGTGTTGCAAGTTCTTGATAGCTGTATATAATTAATCTACAAAATCTAGGCTACTCACGACCCACCAGCCATGCTATTTGTCTATAGCCAAAATGAGAACTTACTGCCAGAACCATCACTGAAGGACAGAGTACATTTCAATTTACTCAAATTTCTACAGTAAATGAAAAAGAAGGTAAAACTCTTAATGTCAAATGAATTTGAACTCTAAATCGGTAAAACAAAAGAAAAACCCCTATAGAAATGTTTGTCTCTTTTCTAAAGTGCTCCTACCTGCATATGAGGAGGGAAGGAGAGCTCGAGGCCAGGCACTATAGCCGATGACTGAAAGCTAGCAGGATGGAGCGATGCTGCTGGAGGCAGGTCAGGAACCAAGATTAGACTCCGAAACTCATTATGTCTTCTCTGTATGTCCTTTAGTCGCTTCTGAAGCCTTGTATACTCTTCAAACGGAACATTTTGCCTTAAAAAGAAAACGCATTTCTGTTCTTTAATAGTTACACCCTAATGAAGATCAGAATATAAATTTTAATTGGGAGGGAGAAAGACTCAAGTTATAACATCTATCTATCTATCTAAAAAATCTATGTATTGGAAAGATAAACAGAAAAATGATCTTTTTATTGTGCCACACTATACCCCTGTAGCTAGAACTGTTGTAAAATTCACTTTGCAGCCCAGGATGGCTTTACAACTCAAGCGCTAGGATTATAGGTGTGCTGCCACACCCAGTGAATACATACATACATACATATATATGTGTGTATATATAGTGCATATATATACATACACACACACATACACATATATAGATTTTAAGACAGATTCTTGCTGTGTAGCTCTGACTGGCCTGGAATTCCCTATGCAGATCAGGCTGGTCTCAATTTCACAAAGATCTTCTTGTCTCTATCTCCAGAGTTCTGAAACTAAAAGCAGGTGCCACCATGCTTGCCCCTATATATTAACAATAGATAATTATTAGCACTGTAAGTTATTAACTCATTATAGCTTTATTTGTCAATTAATCAAAGATTAAAAATACTTTGGGAAAAATGCTGACACTTTTATTTTCACTTCTACTATCATTCCCCTCCTATGAATCCTGGAAATAAAAGGGAAGTCTAAACTACAAAAATAAAAATTAAAGTTGGATTCAACCTTATGAAACTCATTTTTTACATGAAACAGTCAAATATAAAATCGTAATTCTTTATATTTGAATTCAACCTAATTTTGAATGTAAACGGATACCGATACAATAACAATATAGTATTTGGTCTCTGGTTCCCCGGTGCATCACTCCTAAGACTCCTTGACTCTCAGGAGTGAAGGGCACTCTTGTACAGAGTGATGAGGTGAGTCCTGAGCAGGGACTGTACATAGCTTCAGGAAGGAGCAGGCCACCAGAAAAGAATCAGATATGATTATAAGATGACAACTTTTGGTCCCACTATACCTGCACCTCTGGAAAGGGGAGAGGACCTGAAGACTCAGTTGCTTATCAGTGACTGATAATGTGATCAGTCAATGGGTTACGGCTGTCATAAAACCCAACTGATAATGTGATTAATCAATGGGATAGGGCTGTCATAAAACCCAATTGATAATGTGATTAATTGATGGGATAGGGCTGTCATAAAACCTAAAAGAAGGGCTGGGGCAAGGGTGACTCTGCAAACATGAGGACCTGAGTCAGGATCCACAGTGCCCAAGTCAAACAGTCCAGCAGAAAAATCACTACAATATCATACAATATCACTATTGCCAACTTGGAAGTGTCGATCTTCGCAGCTGGAAGAGCACTAACAGTGACTACCAGCTGACACGACGTCCAGAACTGTGCCACTGCCACAACATCGCTGCCATAAGAATTCGCACCACTCCCAGTAACAACAGCTACTGTGCTGCACTAAGCCACTGAGTGTCCTTTTCCTGTTAGTATGCCCCGCACGACAAATGCCTTGTAAGATCCAGACTTTTGGCCTGAAGTAACATTAAATTAGAAAGAAAAGTAAAATGTAATGCATTTTAGAAATCTTCTAAGTAATATATATATATTTTTTGTTTTTGAGATAGGATCTCAGTATGCAGTCCTAGCTGGCCTCCAACTTGTTACATAAACCAGGCTGACCTCAAACTCATAGGTGTCTACTTGTCTCTGCCTCCACAGTGCTGGCCTTAAAAATACAGCTTAAAATAACACATAATGTTCAGTATACTCAGAAACAACGTTTTGGGACTGGAGAGATGACTCAGCAGTGAAGAATACTTGCTGCTCTTCCAAAGGACCAGTGTTCAGTTTCCAACATCCACATGGTGGCTCACAATAGCCTGCAACTCAGTTCCAGGGAACCTCACACCTTTCCCCTAGCCTCTGCAAAGGTACTCATGCAGGCACAGGCACAGACATACAATAGATTAAAAAAAAAAAAACCAAAAAAAAAAACCCCAAGTAAACAGAAACGAAGTTCTACAACATTACATACTAAAGTATTACCTATTTAACACCTGGTTTTCTGTCTCTAATTCTTCTCTTTTTGCCTCCAAGACTTCCACTTTTTCCTGAAGTCTCTTCAACTTGTTTTCATGAAGAGATTTTCTCTAAAAAAGATTAGTATGAAACAATTATGTTAATACCTAATTTCCTATCTGAACAAAATGATGGTGGATATCTAAGGCCTTTTAGTATATGGCTTGTAGTAAAGAAACAGATCTATGTGACACTTTCAATGGGACAAACAGAATCATTACTAATACCAGAAAACTGGGATCAATAACCAAGTCATTGCAAATAAACTCAAGAAAAGGAGGCAAACTCTAACTGTGTATGCCTGCCATCAGCAAAGGAAGCATGCACATTTCATGGTCTCTGATGATAAACACAGGTAAAGATAACAGAACACAACTTTAAATTAAAAGCCCATTTGCAATCAATAAATTATAACCAAAGCAAAAACTGAAAGGATGAGAATGCTAAGATAATGCAGTATTTCTAAATATTAAGAGAAAAATAAATTCAATTTTATAATACATAGAGAAAATTTCTAAAAGTGAACACTGATTTTGTTAAACTGGAAAGAGTATATTCAAAAGGACTATTAGAACTGAAGCATTTTTTCAGTTTTTATAAACAGGTTTTAAAAATGGAAAGATACCCATGTTGGAAATAATTTAGCAGCTGCAGATCTCTTAAATATGTTTTCTGTTTATTAAAGCATAACAAGCTTTTTCAAAAAAAAAAAAAAGCACAGAATGTAAATGCAGAGTCCCAGAAAACGCACAGACCAAACACTGGCACGACCACGTCACAGGTCAACAACACCGACAGGTAGTGTCCTCCTCCTCATCAGGACCTCTCCTCTATCATCCGAAAAGGGAACCAACTAACATATTTCCAGAGCTACGGTTCTCCTAACTTTTGAATTTCATGAACTGCAAAAGGAGGATACCCTTTTGCAAATGACATTTTCTTTCACTCAACACTCTTATGATTATCATGTTCTTTACCAGAGTAATACAGTAAATATTCTCACACACAGTTCTCCACTTCTGACTACATTCATTGTATTCACTCAGTCCACTAAGGATCATTTAGGTTACATCTAGTTGTGACAGAACTGGAGGTTAAGTGTTCCAGAAGTAACACTTTTGTGGGCATTGCTTAGCCTTCCATATCTAGCATCCTCAAAGGTCTCATGCTCCTCCTGGCATATATACCCTGGCAAAGTTACCATTCTTATTCCTTTATGACTGTACTTACTTACTTGTGGCCTGGGGAACACGGATGCCCACTCATCCATCCATCTCATTTGTATAAGAGAAACTATAAAGCATATATCCTTTGCATCACAGGGTTTTTCTAAGCATTTTATCTGTGTAGAAGCAATGCTACTGAATATTACAGTAGTATTTTTCCATTGTTGTCTAGTGTACAAGTGTAGTACGTTTCAACCATTTTCCTACTGATCAAAGTTTCAGTTTGGAAGTATTAACAAACTTTACCTAGGTCATGGAGTATGGCCTTGGTATAAGCTGCCACTTTTCTGAAACGATTCTACCAGTTACACACCCACCAGCTTGATAGGAGAGTTCTGGCTGTTCACAACTTTGCCAATCTGTTAGACTCAGCCACTTACATTTTAGCCATTCTGGTGTAGTCTATCAGAATGTTACTACAAAACAGTTGTAACTTTTATGATAGCTATCTAAAGATGTTAAATATCTTTTCTTATCCTATTAGCCAGCTGTGTTTTTTAGAAATGTTGTGTATATACTTGTTCGTGTTTAGTCTAGTTTTTGCTCAAAAGCTTTTTTGAGTAATCTCATTCTTACGTATTTGAAGTTTTTTAAATATTCAGGTTATGAATGCTTTTGTACATAAATTTATTGTGATTCATATTTCAACCTATTGTGATAATTTTTGTGTTTTACTTATTTTATGTGTATGAAAGGTTTGTCTGCATGTACACCTGAGCACCATGTGCATGCCTGATACTGAGAGAAGAGTGAGTGTACTGGATTCCCTAGGACTCAGAGACAGAGAGTTGTGAGCTGCCATGTGGGTTCTGCGAATGGAACCCAAGTCCTCTGGAAAAGCAGTCAAAACTTAAATCACGGAGTCATCTCTCCAGGCCTTATCTTGAAATTTTCTCTCTTAAAACAAAAACCCCACCTTTCTTTGTCATCTCTGGGGCTGTGGATCAGGCTGGATATCCTGTGCAAGGGATACATGGATTTCCCTGGGAAGGGGAAATAGAAGAAATCTCCTGGGTAAACTGGGGGCAGGATAGGGGGATGGGGGACTTGAAGGCACAGGTTGGGCAGGCTGGGTGCAAGAGGCAGTTTTGGGGAAGGAAGGGGGTTAAGGAGAAACCTGGTGCTAGGGAAATTCCCAGAAATCCACAAGGATGACCCCAGCTAAGACCCCTAGCAATAGCGGAGAGGTGCCTGAAGTGGCCTTCTCCTGTAATTACACTGGTGACTACCCTGTCATCATAGACACTTCATACAGTAAATAACGGAAGCAGATGCAGAGTTCCACAGCCAAGCACTGGGCCGAGCTGGGCTGAGCTCTGGGAGTCCAGTTGAAGAGTGGGAGGAGGGATTGTAGGAGCAAAAGGGGGACGAGCCCACAGAGCCAGCTGACCTGAGCTCCTGGGGCACAAGGACTCTAGACCAACAGTTAGGGAGCCTCTATGAGCCCAGCGCAGGCCCTCTGCATGTGTGTGACAGTTGTGTAGTTTGGTCTGGGAGACCAGGACCTGTCTGTCCCTGAGACAGCTGGCTTTTAAGAACCTGTTCCTGTGCTAGATTACCTTGCCCAGCCTTTGTACAGGGAAGGAGCTCAGTATGGCCCTACCTCAACTTGATGTGCCGTGCTATGTTCAGTCCATGGGAGGCCTGCCCCTTTCAGGGTGGAGACGTATATGGAGAGGGAGTTGGAAGAGCGGGGAGAGGGACTGGGAAGAGAGGAGCGACGGAAAACTGTGGCTGGTATGTAAAATAAAGGAAAAAATGTTAATAATAATTTTAAAAAGCACCTTTCCAAGTAAGATGTTCGACTTAAGTTCCCATTTGCACATTAATTTACATGCCGTTTCAGTAGCAAGCTTTATATTGTCAAATTTTTCAGAGTTGAAAGATATTTTCAAAGCCAAAGTGTGTAGCTCAAAGCAACTTTAAACTGTGTGTGTGTGTATGTGTGTGAAAAGAATTTATAATCTTAATTCTTAGAAAAATTAGAATATTTTGTGTTGTGAAACTGGAATATTGGCAAAAAATAACAGATTCAAGCTTCTACAGAGTCAAAAGTCTAAACTGATCTTAATCTTTTCATCTCTTTTGGTAAAAAATGGCATTAATAAAGTAAGAATTCTTAGAAATACAAAAGAATTGACTAAACAACACATCTAAATTTTATACAATTTTTGATGGTTTAATTCTTTTATCTTTTATAGAAAATGTGAAAATACAGATATTTAGCATTAAAAACAAGCACAGAACAGAATTTTCCAAAACAATAACAATAAAAACTTGTTAATTAAAAAAAGGCACCTTTCAAGGAAAAAAATTCATTTCTTTGGAAAATTTACTTTTATTTTCAAATTGTCAGTCATATCTTTTATAGTTAGTACTTTCTCTGCCCTATTTAAGAAATGTCTATTTACACCAACATCCTATCGTATACTGGCTATAGTCACAAATTTCACCTTTCACTTCTAAGAACATGGATCTTTTTATCCACATTACAGTGCTGAGTGAGTGAAGGACAAGCAGTTGACACAGTGCCCTCGAAGGGCTCCACTCTGCTGAATGCAGGGGCTGATAATTTGGTAGCAAGATTTTGCTGGCTTCACTTTCCTTCAGAATTGCCTTGGTTATTTGCTCCTTCCGATACTCTAGAAGGTTTACAGTTTGTTTTTTACTTTTATAAAGGAATATTCAAAGATTTTGATTATATTTAATTTGTAGATCTAGTTGGTAAGAGCTGGTTTAACAATAAATTTTCCAAAGCATGAACATGATATGATTTTCTTCTTTAATCATGCTTTAAATTGTTCTGAGCAGTTTATAGTTTTAAATAAACATTTTTATATGTAAGATTCATGCCTATTTACATTTTTATGCTATTATAAATGACATTTATGTATTTCATTTTTCCAACTGTGCACAAAGATAGCTAGTTTGTTGTTTAACTTTTTAACCATCACCTTTAAAAATTTATATATCTTAGGCTGGGCATGGTGGCAAGTCTTTAATCCTAGCCAGCACTCAGGAAGCAGAGGCAAGAGTATCTCTGAGTATGAGGGCAGCCCTGGATACACAGCAAGACTGTCTCAAAAAATAAGCAAAATAAATAAATATCCCTAACCTATTTCAATAATTACTGCTAGATTTGTTTCATGCATAATCATTTAATTTATGAATGGCAATATTACTTCTTTCTCTCCAATAATTATATCTATTTTTCTTACTTCATTAAATTGGCTAGAACCTCCAACAAAATAATGAACAAAACGTTGCTAGTGGGCTGATCTGGCTTGTTCCTGACTCAGATAGAGATACTGAACATTTAATCAGTAAGTGTGTTAGCTGGAGGATTCTGTAGGTATCAATGATTACACTGAAAGTCCCCTCTTCCTACTAATGTGGTAATAGCTTCTGCTCTGAAAGGTGCTGCTGTCTTCAGCTGTTCTCGACGCCCAGTGAGACAGTCACAGTTGTTCGCCTCTGTGCTCGGCAGCTTTGCACGCTGGCCACTTTCACTCTTAGTATGAACCTTACTTTATTTTAATACAGAATTATACTGAGCTTCCTAATATTTACAACTTTGTATCTGTCTAAATGATGAAATTCTCTTTTCTTATGACTGCAGCAGATTTGAACCTCATAAAATATATAAGGACATTCTATTATTTTATTACTAGGGAAAATTAAGATTAATATTATTTCTTCCTTAATTATTTAGAAGAATTTACCAGTGAAGCCAAAGGAGAAATTTTCTTTGTGGAAGGTTTTAATTAAAGATCCCGTTTCTTAATAGATGTTAAGACTCCAGATTCCCTAATTATTCTCATACCTGCTTCATTAAGATGTTCAAGGAATGTATTCCTTTCATTTAAATATATAATCAGCATAATTATTCTTATACTATTCTTTTTATTTTTACTATTTATACAATATGTACTAGTAACCAGTTTTTCATCAGTGATAAACATTTGCATTTGTCTAATTTGTCCTCTGAGGTGTCTGAGACTTACCAATTTTTTTCTTTTTTCTTTTCGGTTTTTCGAAACAGAGTTTCTCTATAGCTTTGGAGACTGTCCTGGGATTTGCTTTGTAGACCAGGCTGGCCTCAAACTCACAGAGATCCTCCTGCTTCTGCCTCCTGAGTGCTGGGGTTAAAGGCGTGTGCACCACCACCACCTGTCCTTTTAAATCTTGTAACATCTGTATCTGAGAGTGATATTTTCTTGGTTTTGTAAATGCTGTTATTTCCTCATATGCCCAGTTCATGCGCTTTTAGACACTGACTCACTTCTGTGTAAGGAGGTACGGGAGTGCCGCAGCACACGCAGTGCTCAGACAATTAGTTCTTACAGCAATGACTTTACAAGAAAACTCAACAAAAAGTGAATCCTTTCCATCTTCTGCCCTGTCCACTCAACTTACATTATTGCCGTCTTACACTGATAAAGGACACTTGCCAAAGTTGATACGCCAACACTAATGTATTTCTGTACCCAAAAGGTATAGTGGCACTAGAGGTTTTTCTCTTTGCTGTCCATCTCTATGGCTTTACACCCAATGTACGTCCTACGCTCTACTCTGACAGCACCACAGCACAGTGCTCTAACCTCACCCCTGCATCCATCTGCAAAGCCTAGCAAGCACCGACCTTTCCACTCTCTCCACAACTCTGCTTCACCCACATTATACTCGGAATCATATTCTCTGAGCTAGCAAAACACACTTAAGGTTCTTCCGTGTCTTTGTGTGGCTAGGCAACTCACTTCTTTCCACTGCTAATAATAAACTATATGAGTGTACCAGTTTATCCATTTAGCTATTAAAGAATACTTTGACTGGTTCCAAGTAATAACAAAAAGCTGCTATAATTGTGTTTCAATTCTTCATAAAGATGAATGTTCTAAACTGATTTGAGTAAATACCTTGGAATGTAATAGACGATTCATAGGTAGAATTTATGTAGCATTGTATAAATCTGACCCAAGTGTTGGGTGGTAGCACATTCTGCATTCTCACCAGCAATGATCAAGGAGTTCCTGATGTTCTACGTCTCCAATAGTATTGAGTTGTGTATCAGATTATAACCACTCTGGGTGCATAGTGCTATCTCCATTCATATTTATGTAGACCTGTGCATTACACATAAAAATTTGAAGAAATAATTTCCAGTGGTGTCTTCATCCACTAAGCACTATTTAGCACGTGAACTAAAGAGGAACTTCTCTTTTCTTACTATGTGAGAACACAGCTATAAGACATCATTTATGCACCAGAAAGTGGGCCCTCATTCAGCACATAATCTGCTAATGCATGGGTTTTGAACTTCCTACCCTCTTCAACAATGAAGAATAACTTCTATTGTGTATGAGTGTAGTTACAAATATTCTCCACCAGGTCCTGCTCACTAGCTCCTGTAGCCGCTTATGAAATAATCATTTTGAGGCTTAATATTAATGACATACTCTTTGACCTATTTGCTCAGGCTTGTTATTAACTAACACTTAAATCTTAAATTAACCCATTTCTATTATTTGATATTTTACCATTAGGCTCATGGTTTGTTACCTCCCATCTTGCTTCCTGGGAGGCTACATGACATCCGCCTGACTCTGCCTTCTTTCTCCCTGCATTCACTTTAGTTTTCCCCACCTAGCTATATTCTGCCCTGCCATAGGCCAAAGCAGCTTATTAACAAATGGTAATAAAACTATCCTTTCCCCGTCTAAATTGAATCTCACGCTCATCTGCCTGCTACAGAGTATTACTGGTCCTACAACTGTTCCCTTTATCTTTTTCTCTGTGCTTCTGAAACATTGTACAATTTCTTCCTTCTTAAAAAAAAATACCTACCCCTCCATGGCTACTAATCCCATTTCTCTGTTCTTTTTTTACAACTAAACTCCCTATACAAGCAAATTTTTCCATATAACCAGTTCTCCTTAAATCCATGTTAGTCACTGCATATTTACTACTCCATGGAACTAGCCCTTGTGAAGGTAACCAGCAATGACCATAGTGAAATCTACCCTTGGACTTCACATGCTATCTTATCATTACACATATTAATGTCACTTGACCCAAAGTGACCCTTTGTGAGGCATTTCTGCACTGGGCATCAAGTACTTCTTTTGGTTCTCATACTGGCCACTACCGGTTTCCTCTTCTTCAACTTCTAAAGTTCAGAATTTCTTAAAGTTCAATTCTCAGATCTAGTCTCTTTTCATTGAGTTTTACTGCTTTAAATACCATTTATATGCCGATGATTCCAGCTTTTAATTTATCAAACCCAGTCTACTCTCTTCTAGTCATTAGGTTCATGAAGCCAACTAATTTATCATCTCCACATGGAAGCCGCACTGCATCTGTACTCCTCAGTATCACATGACTGTAACTAGGTCTCTGAGGTAACTAGCTTACAAAGAGAAAAGGTCTACTTCGGTTCACAGTTTCAGAAGTTCCCATCTAAGGTCAGATCTCTCCCCTGATTTAGTACATCCTGGCAGGAGGGATTAATGGGACAAATCTCTTCTAAGACGTCAGCAACTACTTGAAGTAGAGAGAATGAGGTCCTGTACTCCTTTCAAGTCCATGTTTTCAGGGACCTTCCACTGCCTTCTAAGGGCCACAGCAACTTTGATTATTTCTGCTTGAGGAACAGACCTTTAACACATGAACTCTTGTAGGATACTATGCAAATAACATTAGCATTTCAAAAGTTAACACATTCAGGGGGTAGAGCGATGGCTCCATTGTTAACAGCACTGCTGTCCTTCTAGAGGATTCAGGTTTAAATGCCAGCACCCACATGGGACTCCCAACTTAGTTAACTCCAGTTCCAGGAATTAAGCGCTCACTTCTGACCTCTGTGGGCACTGCACACACATGGTGTATTGGCACAAACACAGTAAAACATCCATATGCATAAAACAATGAGATTTAAAAAAAAAACAATTTTTAAAAGTTAGCATGTTCAAAAATTTTACTGGCAAACCCATCCATTCCAGTCTTTTCCATGTCAGTAAATGCTAACTATTTTACCTGAGGCTCAGTCTAACATCCTATCGATTTGGATTTCTTTCTCGTTCGCCCTGTAAAATTATTTCAAAGCTTTACCATTAACAAATCTACACACTGTAATGACTGAGACCCCATCATTAGATTTTTACCCTAAGAAACCATGGTCACAAACTTGGACGACTACAAAGCTGTCTTCCTGAGTGTTCTTTTGCTTTTCTATACAACAGAGACTTTTAAAATGTAGCTCAGATCATATCAACTCTCAATTCAGAAGTCTCCAATGCATTCCTATTTCATTCAGAATAGAAGCCAGAGCCCCTGTGTCATCTGCCCTGGTACCATGCCTCCCCACTCTAGACACCAGAACCTCCTTGTGTTCGTTCCACATAACAAGCCATCTGTACACGTTTGTGCTTGCTATTATATCTGGAACAAGATCTTCTATGTAAATCAATATGACATCTTTCCTTTCCTCTAAGTCCTGCTCAAATGTTACCAAGTAAACCTTGCCTTAGAGGATGGTACACTCACTCCCTCATCTTAGCATCTACCCACTATAGACCACATTCCTAAAGCACAGAATCTAGCCACCTTGCTATTCCAGTGAACTACACCAAGCACTTAGCAAGCACTTGGCATATTTTCTGGACTGTCTTAGTGACAACACTATGGATAACACCTCAGCAAAACGCAGGCCCACCTAGACCCTCAGGACATCCTAAGAAAAATTACTTGTTTTTTTTGTTCCCCATTACTGACACAGAGTTCCCCCAAACCCCAGAAATTTCTTAAGTGATAGGGGTGCCCTTAGTAATCAGCAGGAAGTCTCTCTCAGTCTCTCCTATTGATAGTATTTAGTGACTTACACTGGGGACCCAGGACAACCCTCAGGATATAGGGGGCTGCTAGAGAGAGCAAGTGAGCACATGATGACAGTCTAAATTTGCTCTTGTAACCTACAGGGAGGAGAAGGTAGGTACACTGAGTTCTGCCAAATCTCTTCAACAAACAAATTAGACCTCTGAAGAGCTTCTGTGCCGGTGGACAAAATAACTCATGTACAGACAGCATGGTCCTCTACACCCTACATAGTTATCTATGTATCTGTTCCATTTGGTTGTTCCCAAATGGTGTCTTTTATAATAAATTGGCATACATCAGTAAAGTGCTCTCCTGAATCCAAGCAAAATTTTAAATATCAAAAAAAAAAAAATCATGGGAACGCCTAATATATGGCCAGGTGGGTATCTTACATTTGTGGTTAGAGTTGGAGGGGTGCATTCTTAGGGGACTAAACCCCTTAACTTGATAGATTTAACTATCATTCCAGGTAGTTTCAAAATTGAATTGCTCAAGCAAGACCAGTTGGTATCCAGAGGACTGTGGATTGGTTGTTGGCACTGGAAAGCACCCCAGAGTGATTTGACTTGGGAAAAGGGTCTTTCCAGGTGCAATCAAGTTAAAAGGTGATTATAGTGGATTAGAGTAGGCATACTTGCATTAGCATTCCAAGAGAAACACAGCATAAGACCAATGCCTTACAGTACAAAGAAGTAATAGAACTCTTTTTTTTTTCTCTTTTTTGGTTTTTCAAGAAAGGGTTTCTGTGTAGCTTTGGAGCCTGTCCTAGAACTCACTCTGTCATCCAGGCTGGACTCAAACTCACAGAGATCCTCCTGTCTCTGCCTCCCAAATGTTGGGATTAAAGGTGTGCGTCACCACCGCCCAGTTAGGAGTAAGAGAACTCTTATAGGGTATGTAGAGCTAGGTGTGGTTGCACTCAGGAAACTAAGGCAGGAGAATCAAGCTAGCCTGGAATACATAGAAAAATGCAAAGCCACCTGCACTACTTGAGATCCTGTTTTTAAAAAATGGGGGGAAGACAAATGTAACATAGATAGCGGTACTCCCCTGCTAAAACCTCAAAAACAAGAATTGGGATTCCCCCTTGATTAGCGAATTAACCACATTCAAGGACCATTTTCCTCCTTTAAAATATGGGCTGTGTGTTTGTGTGTGTTGCACATGTATGGAAGCCACGGGAGGATGTCAGGCACCCTGCTGTCAACTCTCTGCTGTACACTCACTTCAGTGTTTCTCACTGATCCTGGAGGTCACAGGTTTGTTTTTGAGTCCCAGTGAGTCCCAGCAAGCCTCCTGTCTCTGTGGCCAACAGCACTGGGGTCATGGGCAAGCATGTGGTCACAGAGGTACCGCTCTGCCCCTGGACCCCACAGCGGTCGCACTATTGCTCCAGTCTAGGCTTTCTCCTCACCCATTCAAAATCTCATTTCACTTTATAACATAGCTGACCCCCTTGTCTTGCAGCTTCCTTTTCTTATCTCTAGTCAGTGTCTCTGCTTGAGGCTAGGCCATGTCTACATGGATGTGTAGCCACCACTGCCGACTGTGTTTGCTCAAATCTCCTTGTACTTCATGTTCTTCATGTTCTTCATTCCACCACCCAGTTCCACTTATGTTCTGACAGCTAAAATCAACACTTTCACCTACTTATTTACCAGCATATTGTGGGGTGTTCTGTTTTTGAGGCAGGGTCTCACCATGCCTAGGCTTACTCTAAACTCCTAAGCTCAGCCATCCTCCTACCCCAGCTTCCTGAGTAGCCAGGACTACATGTAACCCGCACGTGACTGTATTCTGTCATTTCTCCTCGAGAAGACCTCTGGGAGTTAGTTACTCTCCACCTTCATTCTTATACCCTGAATTTCTATCTAGGTTTCTCACCTCATGAAAAGTTTCTTGTCTTCAGGATTTTTTGTAGCTTTTACTAAATTCGCTCTTTGACCATTTCATATGTATATAATGGATTCTGAATACTCTTTCGTCCGCCTTCTCTTATCTCCCTCCTCCCTAAAATTCCCTTCCCACATTCACATCTGTTTTGTGACATAATGGGTTTAAGTAGGACTGTCTCTGTGACCACGGGTTTCGAACTGTCCACTGGAGTCCGGTGGGTTCCTCTAGTTTACTTATTTATTTGTTGAAAGGGGGAAGGTCTTGGTACAGGTACAGGGGTTCTCAAATTAGTATCTATGTAAACGACCTGAGAGTGTTCGATAGAATTATCCAGGTATCTCTTAAACACTGTCTCCTCTATTCAAAGAGATTATACAGTTGTCAAGGGTAAGGATGATGGTGGCTTCTCTTCTCTCTCAGCATAATGCTAGACCACATAACATGTTTCATAAAATACTCTGAAACTTAAAGGCTCTGACTCATCACTTTATGGGAAAACATTCACAACAGTATTTGACCAAGAACTTCTTCAGGCTGGGCCTATGTGTGCACACCTGTAAACACCAGCATATGGGAAGCAGATGGATCTCTAAGTTTCAGGCCAGCCAGAACTACAAGATTATTTCAGAGAGACTTATTTTAAAATAAAAATTGCAAACTGTTATTTCAAGTGCCTCAAAAGGACAGATAACTCATTGTGCTCCTAGCAAGAGACTATGAGCACACTCAAGCCGTGAAGACAGTGGCAGAGACACAGAGAGAAATCTTCAACCAAAGAACAACATTCCAATTCAAGGTCCCCGGCCATGCTTTTCAAAAACAAATTAAAAAATGATGAACATACCAACATTGCATTTCCAAAGGCTCTACCTAAATACACTTACTAAAAATGATATTAAGTCTTGTGCTTAGAAGTTTAGCATTCTGAATAAACATACCCAGATGGCATGCTTATCTAGCCTGAAGGGAAAACAAAGTTGCTAGTCTTGAGTTTAAGAATATTTCATGGGTAAGAAATTACAAAAAATTACAATTTCTATTCTAGATTACTAGTTTGTGGTTTAAGTCTTACTGCATAATAAAATTATGATTATTTGACATTTAAATAAAGAACATAAAGTTTTTTGCTCCACTATAAATTATGTTTGTAATGATAGAAAAATTGTGGTAGAAGTTCTTTGTTTTGCTTTGAGACAGTCTCACTGTGAACTCTGCTATCCTGGAATGCCTATGTAGACCAGGCTGGCCTCAAATTCACAAAGACCCACCTACTTCTGTCTCTGCCTCCAGGGTACTGTGACTTAAGGGTCTACATCACTGTGACTGGCTAGGAAGCTTAACTAAAGCCAGGAAATGGTAAGAGTTAACTTAAAGTGATTGTTCTGACATAAGAAATAACTCATGTGAACATGGCGAGAAAACTTAAAAGATATCTAGAATCAAAGGAAGTGGGAACTGAAGAGTCATAGAGCAATGGAAAGAACACAGGAATACGAGTAGAAAGGTATGGGCTGTACACCAGAGATCCAAGCCAGGATCTTCCTACCTTGGTTTTCTGAAACAAAATCTCCCTAAGTAGTCCAGGTTGGACCTGAACTCACACTATTCTTGCCTGAGCATCCCAAGTGCTGGGATTATAGGTACATACCACTATGACTTGCAAAAACTTAGTTCTAACAGGTCAAATTATCCTGGTTATCTACAACTTCAGTTCCC
This sequence comes from Ondatra zibethicus, assembly GCA_004026605.1. Lineage (NCBI taxonomy): Eukaryota > Metazoa > Chordata > Mammalia > Rodentia > Cricetidae > Ondatra > Ondatra zibethicus. The sequence continues at coordinate 53,731 of PVIU01002664.1, forward strand.
CAATTTCTAAATGCTATCTGAGGGCTAAGGTCACTTAAACCCCTAAAATTACATATTCTTACATACATAGTGCTCTCTCTGTCTCTGTCTGTCTGTCTGTCTGTCTGTCTGTCTGTCTGTCTCTCTCTCTCTCTCTCTCTCACACACACACACACACACACACACACTTCTTCAACTTCAACTGATAAAATTTAATTCCTAGAGCAGTGTTCCACATGGTATAATAGATAATAGCTCTAGGTCACTGTTATTCACTGGATTGAACTGAGCAATTTCCTAAGACTTAAATCATAATTTACATTTCATATTTAAAAATGAAATAAAAGCCATGTGTGGTGTCCCATGCTTTTAATTCCAGCACTTGGGAAGCAGAGGTAGCCAGATCTCTGTGAGCTCAAGGTCCGGCTGGTCTATGTAGCAAGTTCCAGGCCAGCCAGAGCTACATAACAATACTCTGCCTCAAATACAACAAAAAAGGTGAAATGAGAAGCTGGAGAGAGATGACACAATGTTGAAGAGGAAGTGACCTGGAGTTTGGATCTCAACGCTTACCTAACAAGCCAGGTTTCTTATACAGACCTGCAACCTCAGCACTAAGGGAATCTGAGAAAGGAAAAATCACTGGAGTTTGATGGCTTTCAGTCTAGCCTCAAAAATACACCTGAGCTCTAGGTTCAGAGGCACCCTGTCTCAAAGAAATAAGCAGAGAATGATAGAGGTCCTCTCTGCATAGGGGAGTGTGCCACTCCCATCTTTCTCCCCATAACCATACAAACAAATAAATAACTTAAAAGTGAAATGGCACTATGTTCTCGCCCATCAGTTGGTTAGTATTTGAGAGGAAAAAAGTTAGCATTATTACAATAGAAGAAAAATATTATTTTGTAGGGTTTTAAGTATCCTGTCCTCTTTCTGGTATACCTACAGTTAGTTGATAATTCCTGTTGCCACTGGATGTCACGTTTACTCCAAAACAAGTTAACACAAATTAACCTTAATAATTAGGAATGCTGCAACAAAAAAGTTTATCTGGGGCTGGAGAGATGGCTCAGAGGTTAAGATCACTGACTGATCACCTGAAGGTCCTGAGTTCAATTCCCAGCAACCACATGGTGGCTCACAACCATCTGTAATAAGATCTGATGCTCTCTTCTGGCCTGCAGATGTACACGCAGGCAGAATACTGTATACATAATAAATAATAAAGAAAACATTAAAAAAAAGTTTATCTGCAAAAGATAAACAGCTCACAATACTTTCTAGAGATTTCTGAACGTTTCTAAACTCTAAACAGTACAAGAAGTACAGTAGAGTTGCTAAGATCATCTGGAATCGTTAAAAAGAAAATCACTGAAATGTCATTAACACTAATAGCCTTTCAGAATTTACATATGGACAGAAAGGAAAACAACTGACAAATAAGAAGAAAAAATGTGCTGTGAAAATAAGGGTTTCTCCTATAAGAAACATTGTCTTCTGATCTCAATCCAATATTACATTTAGTATCATAAGAATGACTTAAGTTATTTCTCTTATGCAATTAATGAACAGTTAACCCATCCAAAGATATATGGATATTAAGATACTGGTATAACTGTGCATATTTCTTTCATTCACATTGTCTTTCTTCAGTACAACCAGTGCCACTACAAAGGGCCCTAACTCACTAAATGGAGACTTTTCAAACATAGACACACAGCCCTGTTTCCCCCACACCCAGGCCTGCTAAAAAGAACAGCTGAATCACTGGCACACTGAGTCACTGCTGCTGATGGGATCTACGACAGTCCTTGCTGAAGCAGAAAGAAGCTGTAAGTACTGACTAGATGAATCATCTGGCTACTTAATGTACATGAAGTACTACTGCATTGTTTCCAAGAATGTGAAGCTTTTGTACCAGAAAAACATGAAGGAAAATTTAGAACTCATCAAGGTAGCAATTGTCAGAGTAGCTTCAGAAGTCAGGTTAAGTCCAAGATCCCACTGCTGGGGCAGGGAGATATTTGTTTCTCTATTTGCTGAGTTGGAAACAAGCATTCTCTTTTGTTGTGTTGTTTTAGACAAAGTCTCACTATGAAGTCCTGGGTGACCTAGAACCTACTGGATAGTCTTGGGAAATTCTTACCATTCTTACCCCAGCTCAAGAAAAAAGACTTTAACCACAAAAACAATGTGATAGATGTTAAGTATAATTAAAACAGGTCTAGTCATACTACAACTTAAGTGAAGAATGAGTCATGCATATTTGCATGGATTAGTACCGACAAAAAGCATCTGTAAGAAAATAAATATTAACTCTAAAAATTTTAGAAATACACTTTTCAATTGTCTCTGTGAGATTAATAAAAAAAATGTGATGTTTAGATATCAAGTCAAATATGCCACAAAACCTCACCCTCAGTTATTCTTAGACAATGATCCTTGACTCTACAGAAACCATTCTCTTAGAAGCACTTGCCTTGTTCTGAGCAGCCGCAGCTCTCTGCAGTCTCTCTTTGGCCTGACTGTACTTTTCTTCTCGGTCCCTGATGCGCTCATGAAGCTTGTGCTTTTCTTCCAACCACTGCAGCTGTTTGTCCTCCAATGTCCTGTTAGAGAACATGGGCACAGACCAAGGAACTTGACAGCAGTTCTTCCATCCAATAGACATCATCACAAGTGGTCTCAATCTCCCTGCTGCTCTGACCACATCCCATCTTTTCCAGCCGTAGTGACTCTTATATGGCCACATATTTCCTCACACTGTCGCTACAGAGCAAGTTTTATGAATATGACACTGTATTTAAAATAATATAGACACTATGTTTACACTAAACCCCCTAGAGTAAGGTACTTCTGTCATCTTATAAATAAACGAAGAAACTGAAGTTAGAGCATTAAGTTGCATAAAGAAACATATCTATTTATTGTCAGGATAAGCACTTAAAACCTGAACAATGATTAAAAACATCGAGCTATTAACTGTACCTACTAAAGGCAGTTAAAAATCAAGTCTGATGCCAGGTGTGGAAGCAAACGCCTTTAACCCCAGCACTCCAGAGGCATAGGCAATTTGATCTCTGTGGGCGCAAGGCCAGCCTGATCTACATAGCAAATTCCAGAATAGCCAGGGCTACATAAGAGACCTTATCACAAAAACAAAACAAAACAAAAAAAACAAGCTAAATATTAAGTCATAATAAAAATATTTTTCTGTGTAAATTTTGTATAAATGATATTTTAAGTTATATCCTAATAATAATATAATTTACAAGTTACTCTGCATACTTATCAATAATATGAATTTTATCATCAATACTATATGGCCTTGAAAAATCAAAATAAAAAATGTTAGATTGCTTGTATAATTACTCATACAGATTTTAAATATATTAGCTGGAACAAAAGTTAAATTCTATTGATCTAGAAATCCAGTATTTTGTTATGTCTGAGGCTGGGTACTGAGAACATAATTCAGAGTCGTGCACATGCAAAACAAGCACTTTACTGCTGAGTCCTATCCCGAGCTACTTGGAGCAACGCAATGGATACCAGTCTGAAACCAAAGTGAGTTACCTAATCCATCAGCTACACTGTGTGTCATTAGAATTCTTATCCTCACTTTAATCAAATATTCAAGGATCAAAAGATACACATTTCTTCTCTGGCAAAACAGAAGAAAAAGTTAGAGCCTCTGAGATGTCACAACACATTATAGAGATGCATCTTTCTAACTGCCCTCCCCATATAAAACTCCATCTATAAAACATAGACAAGCCTTAAAATATGAAAAACAGAAAAACTGAAAAGTTTTATGTGGTAAAACTGATTTAAGAACAAATTTGGAGAAAACTGTCCTATAGATAAATAAAAATAACATGCTATATAAAAAAGCAACTATAAAACAGTATTCTACATTAATTTGTTTTTGCTTTTTAAAAATTACTTTTGTGCTGCTCAGGATCAAATCCAGGGCCTCTGTATAACAGCCAGTCAACTGTACTGAGTATACCCAGTCCCATTTTACCACATGCCAGCATCTTCTCAGAAATATAAATCCTGAGCATGCCCAGCACATTTTCCTTACCAGTTTACTGTCTACGACAATTCCAAGGTGAAAAGAATACAAATAAGTAAATAACTTTTCAAAAGGGAAATCCAAAAGGAGGGAGGGAGAGAGAGAGAGAGAGAGAGCACAATCCCACAATCAAACCATTCTGTTCTCTGGCATTTAGAACAGATTTGAGACCATGTTCTGGTCTGCTCAATGAATAAAGGTTTTTCTTTAAGAGTTTTCAGAACACTGTCCTTTATCCATGCCTAAAACTTTTAAAAGCAATTTAGGAGTAAAAGTTCATTTTAAAAGAAAGAGAAAGTACACAACCTACAAATACACTCTGTTTTAATCATCAATAAAATATACTTTATATAGTAGAAAGAAAAAAATAGTTTGTACATAATAAAGAGCAAACTCTACTTTTCAACTTCTAGTTGCGTTTTTTCAGCTTGGCTTCTTAAATTTCGGCATTCTTGCTTTAATCTCTCCACCATGTCCTTCAGCATTTGGTTTGAATTCAGCAAATCATTCTCTGACTGTGTCAGGGAGGTCACCTGGATCTGCAAATGACTGATTTGCTTAAAAGAAAAAGAGAGAGAGAGAGAGAAATAAAAAGACACTAAGACATTCATTAAGGCATGTAAGAAGAAGAATACCTCCCCCCTCAGAAATGGCTCTCCCAGGTGGCAGGGCCCACAGGGATGTCCTGTGTAATTTCTCACTATACCCACAGACTTTCAATACCATATACTGTACTGAAGGGTTGTGGCATTAAGGAAGGTTGAGAGCAACTGCTCTAGAGCCGTTTATCAGCACATGTATTGAACTTCATCCCCAATCTCCCTTCACATAGAAGCACGCTTTCCTCATAGTATGCTGGAGTTATAGAGCGAATGGCTAGAAAGACTTAAACGGCTATAAGTTGTGATTAAATAGACCTCACTGGGGACAATTATATATCACATCCTTCATAAGCCATTTTTATTTTATCAACTAATATATGTTTTCATTTTTCTTTCACTTCAACTTCTCTTTAGCCATTCTCTGGAAGACCTTTCAGAGTTTACTGAATCACATGACAGAAATCAAAAGAACCCACTATCAGCTAGGATGCAGCTCAGTAACAGAATACTTGTCTACTTAATATGCACACAAGCCTGAATTTGGTCCCCATCATCACCAAATACAAAACACCACCATGATTCAAAAGTTAATAGAAACAGGGTCTTGCCACACAGTCCAGGCAGGCCTCAAACTCATGATCATCCTGCTTCAGCCTCCCCAGTGCTAGCATTACAGGCAAGTACCACTATGCCCAACAAGAAGCAAGATTCTTCGTAGATTAAGTTAAGTGTGTGTGGGGGGAACCATTATATGGCTGATTGTATAAAAGTAACAAAAGATAGGACTATACATATCCATGGAGCAATTACTAGAATATAGTAATATGGTATGTCTCAGATTTCTATTTTAGAATAAATTTCTTCATGTAGAAGTTACTCCTTTTTTTAAAACTGAGGTAGATAGCATTAACTCTCTCTATATTACAACTTTTTAAACTAAGCAACCTTCAAGAAACTTAACTCTAGACCCATAGATAACAGAATGTCTAAGTATTATAGCCATGTCTCTCAGAGAATAAAATATTGTACCCTACTGGTTAAGGCTCCCTAACTCCACATGCAAGCAATGCCAGTTGACATGTAAGCATTGTTCTCTCCCAATTAGAACCCAGAACTGGATGAGCAAGGCAGTATCTGCTGAAGTACAAAAATTCTAAGAGAAAAGAAATACTTCAAGCAAAAAGAAAAAAAAAAAGCAGAATTCAGAAACAAATATTATGCATTTTATCCAACATTATATAAATACATTCTTTAGCTTAAAATATTAATTTCAAAAACAGGTGGTGGTGATGCACACCTTTAATCCCAGCCCTGGGGAGGCAGAGGCAGGCGGATCTCTGTGAGTTCAAGGCCAACCTTGTCTATAAGAGCTAGTTCCAGGACAGGCTCCAAAGCTACAAAGAAACCCTGTCTCAAAACAAAACAAACAAATAAAAACAAAAAAAGGGGGGCAGGAGAGATGGCTCAGAGGTTAAGAGCACTGGCTGCTCTTCTAGACGACCTGAGTTCAATTCCCAGCAACCACATGGTGGCTCACAACCATCTGTAATGAGATCTGGTGCCCTCTTCAGGCCTGCAGGCATACAAGAGGCAGAAAATTGTGTACATAATAAATAAATAAATAAAATCTTAAAAAAATAAAAAAATTTCTTCCCATAAATATAACTCTTAAATTTATACAGACATAGCAAGAAAAGACAACCACTCATTAACCCATCACAGAATAAAATTTACATATGTAACTTAAAACCTGGATATTTTTTTAAATATTTATTTATTATGTATACAATATTCTGTCTGTGTGTATTATGTCTGCAGACCAGAAGAGAGCACCAGACCTCATTACAGATGGTTGTGAGCCACCATGTGGTTGCCGGGAATTGAACTCAGGACCTTTGGAAGAGCAGGCACTGCTCCTAACCACTGAGCCATCTCTCCAGCCCCAAAACCTGGATATTTCTAACTAATTTTAAAATTCAGAATGCCAAAAATTGTCATTTTAACAATCAAAAATTTATCACAGGCCATAACATGCCAATATATTAAGAAAACAGCAAAAGTAAAACAAGTCTACTAAATTATAGCAGAAAAAAATAGAAAACATCTTATCTTTATGTAACAGCTTTAAAAGTACATTATCAATTTGGTGACAGGATTACAAAGTACTGAATATGATTAAATGCAATAACTACATAAAACAGACTTAAAAGAAGCATCTAACAAAATAAAAGCAAAATATGTATTACAATCACACCTGTTTCAGTTCAGAATTTTCAAGTTTTTCTTTCTCTGCCTTTTCAGTATTCACAATTTGTTGTTGAAGTTTTAACCTAAAAATCACAACCAAACAAAAAGATTATGAATCCATAATTCAATTATTTCACTGAACTGGCAATCAGTATACTGAGTGGCTGATTGACTATAGGCACTATACTGTATCCAAAGCCTAAATACTTAGACTCCCAGCAGCTACATTATGTCCACAAAAAACAGCGCGAATCACTTCTCTTGGAACAAGAACTGGAGTATGGAGGGGCATCACTTCTATTGTGGGTACTGGGCAATACTACATGCAGACACTGATGGCAAAGATGTTAATAAACATAGAGAACAGCCTGAACAGCCTGGCCTTCAGTGGAAAAGTTCAGGATGTGTGCTCACCACACCAGAAGCTAGTTTAGAAGCTACTCACGACCTATAAAGCGTACAGATTCTACAAAATGCTTTCAGTTTACAAGGTTACAGTTCTAAAAGAAAATTAACTAGCATAGAACACTACCCTGCACTCTCTAAAGTACCTCATAATCTTCTATCCCTGAGCTAAATGGTCAGTAGAGAATATAATTTGCATGGCCAGCCACAGCTTTTGTGATATCTACAGGAAAACATGCTAATTAAGTTTAAGGATGGGACCCTCAAATTTAACCTTTTAAAAATTCTTTAGAGCGGGGCCATGGTGGCGTAGGCCTTTAATCCCAGCATTCGGCAGAGGCAAGCAGACCTCTGAAGTAGAGGCCAGCATAGTCTACAGAGTAAGTTCCAAGACAGCCAAAGCTACACAGAGAAACCCCGTCTTGAAAACAAAACAAAACAAAATAACAAAAAAAACCTTTTTAGAATATTTTTGGAAGAAATTAAAAGGATGGTTCAGTGGTTTAAGAGCATTTGCTGCTTTTGCAGACAACCTGGATTTGGCTCCTGGCACCCACATGATGCCAACATCTAGTTTCAACATCCAGTGCCCTCTTCTGGCCTTGGCAGGGACCAGGTACACACATGACTGTAGCACAAATAATAAAAACATAGTGCCAGAAATTGGGGTTCAATCCAAAAACCAGAAAAGCAAAGCACTCAAGCCACTAGATAAGTCTGACCTCTACCAAGGCTGGGCAACCACAGACTAAGCAATCAGAGCCTCTCTCTTGTCCCATTTTATATTCCCTCTAATGCTGGGATTAAAAGGCATAAGACTCCCTAGTACTGGGATTAAAGATGTTAGCCACCACCATCTGGATTTGTTTCAGCATTGATCTTGTGTAGCCCAGGGTGGTCTTGAACTCACAGAGAGCCATCTGCCTCTGTCTCCCAAATCCTGGGATTAAAAGCATGCGCCGCCACTGCCTGATCTGTAGTGGTTTAGCTTTGCCCTTCTGATCTCTAGGCAAGCTTTATTTATTAAAACATAAATAAAATGTAACTACATTTTCCCTTTTTTGTCTAAAATAAAAAAGAAGGCTATAATTAATGTAAGAAAAACTATATACAGTAAGTACAATTACTGTAGACAATATATACAGGCAATAAGTACATCAATAATGCCTAGTTTATTTGTATTTGACAAATTCAGAGAAAATACTCCATATATATCCTATCTTGGTGAGTCAGATGTATTGTACCTAATTTACTTTCTATCATAACTTGCTTTCTATGTCTGCTAAACAAGGAAAACTATATCTAGTCTTCAGCTCCCTCAGAGACCCAAGAAGGAAATATTAGCTTTTTATTAACTAATTAGGGAGATAATATACATGGTACACATATGAATGCAAGCAATACAGTCATACACATAAAATAAAAATCAATTCATTAAATTCTTCGAATATTTACCTCAAATATAAATCAACTGGAATATGTTTCTATTTAGTTTGATTAGCATGCCTTACTTGCCCAATTAAAATATGCTTACTGGGACTACAACACCCTCAAAGAGAGTGATTTAGACATAGTTAAATGTGTGTTTAATACATCAATAAATGTGTGTTTACTGACTAACCTATGTAAAACCTGAATTTGACATTGGATGTCTATAACAAATACAAAACAGTGTGGAGAACTTTACTGCTCTTAAATGCTTACACATAAATGCCAGAAACAATAGCTCTTAAGCAGCGGTTCTCAACCTGTGGCTATCTCAGCCCCTTTGGGAGTCGCATATCAGATACCCTTGTTTATCAGGTATTTACATTAGGATTCATAACAGTAGCAAAATCACAGTTATGAAGAAACAATTTCATGGTTGGGGCGGAGGGGTCACCACCACATAAGAAACTGTATTAAGGGGTCGCAGCATTAGGAAGGTTGAGAACCACTGCAGATCTAAAGAAGACACAGCCATGTTTCTCCTTGTTCTTTACAATTAGGCACAATCTTACTTCATAATTCCAGTTAAGTTTTTACTCTGTAAATTATTTTTTACATTTGAGTATGTGTGCATGCCGCAGCAAGTGTGAGGGTAAGAACAAGTATGGAGGTCGGCTCTCTCCGCCCACCAAATGGCTTGAACTCAGACCAGCGGGTTTGGCGGCAAGCACCCTGTCTACTGAGCCCTCTCACTGTCACCTACTCTCTCAATACTATGCTCATTTGCTCTATTAAATGTTTATCTTTCTTGAGATTTTTTTTATATAGCCCAGCTTGAACTCCAACTTATCATGTAGTCATATAACTGATAAAAGATGACTCTAAACTTCTGATCCTCTTGTCTCCACCTCCCCAAATGCTGGGATTACAGGCAAGCACCCTACCATACCTGGTTTTAGGCACTGGTGGGAAATCTAATCTAGGGTTTCACGCATGCCAGGCAAATACTCTACCATTCTATATCCCAGCCCCTCTTCCATTAAATGTTTATGGATGTTAGCCCTTCTTGATTGCTGAGCTAATAAAGAGTTCTTTCTACAAAATCATGATGGTGAGATCCCAAGAGTTCAGAATTCTGTTGTGTGTTAGGGTCAGAATTTGAAAACTCAGGCTCTAAATGTATCTCACTGAGGTTAAGAATTTAGATAGACTTTGTCAATCAGTAAGACGGTCCCTAAAGTCAAGGCTGAGGAATGATTATTAAATGAATTACACAGATATAAACAAAAACAAGTGTCTTACATAAAGAACTGAAGGCAAAGAAACCAACATTAACGACTATCTTAGTAAGACATGAAATAGTAACACTGTCACCATAGACTGGGAATGCTGTAGAGACAGCCCTTCTCCAGTGCACAGACAACACTGTCACCACAGACTGGGAATGCTGTAGGGTACAGCCCTTCTCCAGTGCACAGACAACACCATAGACAGAGAATGCTGTAGAGACAGCCCTTCTCCAGTTCACATTACTCAAACAGTACCAGTTTAGATTCTAAAACTGACTGAAGCTATTTTTCCCCAGGAGAAAATTAGTCCATGCTAAAGCATAATAACTGATGTCCCATATTTTCCACACGCCTCCGTACCAATACACTTAGGGTAAGGTAAATAGTTTCTATGTTGGGGCCATGGTTCCCAACAAATAACTAATTTAAAATTCTAAAATATAACAGACTTTAACATAAAATTAATTTGTAATTATTACAAGGGTTTAAGAACAATACCAATGGTTTTAAGTCACAAGAATGAATTCGAGAAAAGTAGATACTGTTTCAAAAGATTGATTATTGATTAAAATGCATATTCTCTTGATTATTACAGATCTTGAATATTTAAAGTATGTCCCAAGTCAAAGGAAGTCTTATAACAAAAATGCAAAGTACAAAATAAGTGAAGTTAATTTTTATTAGGGGATTAGTAAAGAGTATGTAAGAGAGAATTTGAACTGAGCTGTGAAGGCAAAATACATGTCTGAAACAAAAAAACTAAATATATACTGTAGGTGAAGAGTATAAATGAAATAAGACCCTAACAAAAATATAATTAAGAGCAACCTTCATTTTGGAAGTTAATAATTATTTTTTATTGCTGTGACAAGCACCATGACCAAAAGCAGCTTGAGGAACAAAGGGTTTTTGTTTTGTTTGATTTTTAGCTTACAGTGTATAGTCCATTATCCAGAGAAGTCAGTGTAAGAACTCAAGGAATTAATGTAAAGGCCATGGAGGATCTGTTTACTGGCTTACTCTTCATGGCTTACTCAGCCTGCTTTCTTATAAAACCCAGGACACCTGCCCAGGGGTGGCCCCACTCCCTATGAGTTGAGCCCACTCACATCAATTATTCGTCAAGAAAATTGCCCACAGACCAATCTGGTGGAGGCATTTTCTCAGCTGAGGTCCCTCTTCTCAAGTGACTCTAGTTTGTGTCAAGCTGGAAAAAAAAAAAACCTAACCAGGATGAAAAGGCAGTTGGCAGATTAGAAGGAAGAGAAGCACCAGGGCTACCAGCTTGGTGTCTCCAGTGAGGGAAAAACAACTAAAGAAAAGAAGAGATTCACATCTTTGAAAAGAATAATTCTCTAAGAGATGACAAAGCCAAGGGCAGGGACAGTTACATGGGATGATAAAGCTGATTTAAAAATGCCTGAGTGACGAGATACAATAAGATCCATAGCCAAGCCGGGCGGTGGTGGAGCACGCCTTTAATCCCAGCACTTGGGAGGCAGAGGCAGGCAGATCTCTGTGAGTTCGAGGCCAGCCTCGTCTACAAGAGCAAGTTCCAGGACGGGTTCCAAAAAAAAAAAAGATCCATAGCCAAAATGAATAATTCATGAATATGGATAACTGATGGCAAGGAAGAGGAAATAGGGACAGTTTGAGCAAGGTATCAAAGACTCCACGACTGTGCAAAGATTACCTAGTAGAGTGTAACTGGAAAAGGAAAAAGAACAGAGATAAACTAGATGCAACAAATATCAAGGGAAAAATATTTTAACCAAACTTGGTCAAAAAATGATCTGCAAACAAGAATAGAGTTTACCATTGCCAATTTCCTTGGTTGATTCTTTGAGAGGTAAAGATGGATTAATTTCTACTTAGAGGGGTTGGAGGTTATATGCCCTCTCAGAATTCAGTGAGAAGCTTTAAAAGGGATCCAAACCATTTTCTAGATTTTTCTAACCTGAACTGGCAAGTAATTGTTTTGCTTTCATTTTGACATATCATACTTGCCTCACAGAGAAAACAGTAGAAAATAAGACAACAAGGAGAAAGAGGGGAAAAAAAAAAGAAGAAACTTCTATCTGCTTATAGTTGCCAATCCAGGTGTCCAAGAAAAACAACAGTGCAAACCCTGTGCTTTCTACACTTACGTCAGCTAACAAAGTTCTTTATTTTCTTGTAAGAGTTTGTGTTAGAACACTGCTGTTACGAAAAGTGGACTCACTTTAACCTCCCATAATTTTTATGTAATTAAATTTACAGGTATAAATTTACTTTTTAAACTTCAAGAACTGAACAAATAAGTAGTACAACAGTCTTCTGAAATAAAAAATGTGTGTGTGTGTGTGTGTGTGTGTGCATGCATGCACATTCAAGCACACATACACATGCACTGTCTATACAGGCACATGTGGAAGTCAGACTCTTAACACTGGAAGCCTTCTGCAAAGGCTTCTTCCCCACCTTGTTCTTTGAGGCAGGGCATCTCACTAAACCATAAACTCACTCTTCTGGCTAGACTGACTGGCCAGCCAGTCCTGGAAACACTTGTCTTGCTCTCCAGTGTTGGCATTACAAGGGAGCACTACCATGCTTGGCTTTTTATGTGGGTGTCGTCAGGGATCCAAATACAAGACTTCATGCTTGTGCAGAAAGAATTTTACCCACTGAGCCATCACCCCAGTCACAATGAAATACTTTTTAAACTATTATTCTTTACACTATGACAGATTAAAGTGGTGAAAAACCACTTTAATAAAAACAAAACACTAGTATATAATAACTTAAAGCACCTCTAATGCATACATTAATATCTAGATCATCGGCTACTTATCATATACATTTTTAAGTAATGGACATTTTTCATTATTACTTACACTTTTTTCTGTCAGGGCTCTTTTTTTTTAAAAAAAAAAAAACCCTAGATTGTCTCTGACCTACCACAGATTCTACTAAACAGAAGCTATAATTATAGTTATTTTAGTTAAAAATAAACACAGTTGGTTGATATGATTACATTTTAAAGCAGTAAATAAAAATTGACATCACAATTCTGTAACATCCAAAGAGGGAAAATTGTACAATCTCAAGAAGTCCTCCTTCTGAGAGACTACATGGTTAGGGGTCCTCGCTTTAAGCACAGGGCCAATCACATATTATAAATGATCTGGAGAGACTCAAGAAGAATAAAAAATTCTCAAAAGGGACTAAGAAAATATAAAATGATATATATTATAGACAAGTTAAAGATGAAAACTGTTTTGTATTTTATTACATGTTCCCAAATAAAATAAAACAAACACTATGGGGCAAGTCTATTATTGTCTTTAAGTGATGACGGAGGCTGAACATTTTATCACTAAAGCTATAGATGCTCTAAGCAAGAGAAGTACATTCAAGTTCAAACGGAAAACATTCTAAATGGCCTGGGAGACTACAATACAGTAAAATAACAGATGGGGTGCTTCCCGAGGGAGGGTAGAAACTAGAGAGTCTCACGAAGACTGTCCGGAATAGTTAAGTAAAATATTTACCTAAATGCAAAAGATGGGTAAGACTGGCTCTAGCCAATGCGGACCTACGACTTTGCAATCGGCCACCAACAGTGTAAGCAATCCTAACACCTAACACCCACACACTTGTCAGAGCAGTTCTTTCCTAAGGAAAATGAACTAAGAAGCTTGCCTCAAAGCATAATCTACAGCTTTATATGGTTTTAAGTCATTTATCTTTAATCTTTATAATTAGCTAAGTCGGTAAGATTTTTTTTTTTAATTTAGAAAGCAAACACAGGGATGTGCAGGTACTGAAGGACAGATATGCTAGCATTGTATTATGAACGTTTTCTGCAAGAGTAATTCAGAAAATAAGAAAACCATCCCCACAGTGTTAACTAGAAAATACCCAAATCTCGCAACAACTGTAAGTGAAAGGGATAGTGCTGCAATACCAACTTCTAGCAACTCATCTTTCATGATTCTGTCTGAAAGACTGTAGATGCAGCACATAACTCATGCATTCAAATGAGAAAAGCACAACTTATATTTTGTTCATAAGCAATGCTATACTATACGACTGCATGTTGTATAGAAAACAAATTTTAAAAAAGAGAGTAATGCAGAAAAATTAGAAAGGAGACAAAAATGTGCCAGACAAATGGCAGCAGTATGAAACATGTGGAATAATGACATCAGATAATGTAGAATTCAAGTAAAAAAAGAAGTGAATGACCAAGAAGGAGAATTTTGTAATGCAAAAACCCACAGCTGATCATCAGAACGTAACTTACAGGATGCTCCAAACAGCACAGCCACCCACCTTTATGAAGCAAACCTCAAGAACAGACAGAACACACTAGTAATGAGACTTTACTATTAGTTATTTCACACAGAGACATCAAATGAACACAAAACAAGAAGTACATAGAAGACCTATATTTTGTAAGACAAAATTCAATGGCTATGTGTGTGTATACACAGCACACACACACACATAAACATATCAAATGTTATCTGACTTGCAATGGTTCAACTTTAAAATTTTCAACTTTACAATGGGAAGGTTGTATGTATTTAGTAGAAACCATACCTCCAATTTCGAATGTTCATCTTTTACCAGGCTAGCGATATACAGTAGAACATGCCCTTACAAAGACAGCCAGTGGCAGCACTGAACAGCCACGTGATGACTAAAATAAATAGCTGACATTTTATAGTAGACTGTGGTGGTGTGATGAGGCCAGGTAGTAGCGGTAAATACATTTTCAACTTAGGTGGGACTGATTACATTGTAACTCATATAAGTTGAAGAGCAACTGTACTCACTTAACTTTACATATGGTTATTAGATCCACAAAAACTGACCATGTGCTATAGACGTGAGGCAACCAAGGTAACCATTTTATTCAAATTGTGAGACAATCACTCTGAGGCTATGCAAATGTCAGAGTCTGCCTATAAAGGCAAATGCTGGGGCTGGGGCGACAGCTAAGTGGTTAAGAGCATTTGTGGCTCTTGCAGAGACCAATATTTGATTCCCAGCACCCATATGGTGGCTCACAACCACCTGTAACACCAGTTCCATGGTATATAACACCCTCATCTGAGTTCTGAGGGTACCAGGCACATACACGGCACACATACAAGCAGACAAACACTCATATACATAAAAATAAACTATTTTTTTTCTTTAAAATCAAATGTCTTTTTAAAGTTCATATCCTGTGGGTGTTTTACTTATCTTACCTTAGTGCTGCCCTTGACAGATCACAAATGAAATATTACTGTGTTTCATAATGTAGAAATATTCTCTAATCTCAATGCAATGCAACTCAATCAAAAATAAAATAATAAAAGAGTAGCAAGAAGAAGAAGGATATTCTTTCCTACTCAAATTTTTAAAAAATCTCAAGTCAAGCAGTAGTGGCGCACGCCTTTAATCCCAGCACTCGGGAGGCAGAGGCAGGCGGATCTCTGTGAGTTCAAGGCCAGCCTGGTCTACAGAGTTCTAGGACAGCCAAGGCTGTTACACAGAGAAACCCTGCATCAAAACCAAAACAAACAATAACAAATTAAACAAATAAAAAATCTCTTAAGGCACTGGATTCAAGGTCAACTATGTCAACTATTTCTACTGCACCAGTGACTAATCCAACATTTTACAGCAGCACCACTTGTAATAGTGAAAACCTTAGGCATAAACACTGTAAAGGTGAATCTGACAGAAGCATAAAGTACAGTGATAGCAGCAGGGAAACAGCTTTCAAAGAGAAGGGGTGGGAGACACTCACTGGTCGGAAGGGCTAACAGTCTTGAATTAACCCATAAAGTCGATGCTACTCCAATCAAAATCTTAAGCGGGTATTTTCATATTTATTTAACTTTATTTTATGTATATGAATTTTTGCCTGCATATATGTACATGCATCATGTGCATGACTGTTACCCAAGTTACAGATGGTTATGAGCTGTCTGTAACTGAACCCAGGTCCTCTGCAAGAGCGACAGGTGCTCTTTACTGCCAAGCTGTCTCTCTAGCTCCTAAAGCTAATTTCTTAATCAATGAAGGGACAGTACAGGGACTTCAACTAGGACTGGGAATAAAGCAACAAGGATCCCTACCATCTATACTCCTACTCAATGTTGCACTGGATACCTGCCAGTGCAATTAGACAAATCAATCAGGAGTCTAACAATTGGTAAAGAAGTAAAATTATGTGTACTGCTAAATGAAGTAACTTCAAGTAAAATTAACTCAATTTAGTATGCGGATTTAGTATGCGGACAGAATATAAAGTAACCTATAAAATTCACTGTCTTCACAAACATTAACAGCTAGAAGACCAAAACAAAAGAGAAATACATTCATAAGAAGGACTGAATACTTAGAAAAAAATTTTTTAACTCAAATAGAAGGAGAAAAAAAAAAAAGAACTCAAGGGCCATCAAGATGGCTGAGTCAGTAAAGGTAAGTTTGCCACACTTTCAGAAAGTCTGATCTCTCTAAGGCAGGGCCTCTCAACCTTCTGAACCCTTAATACAGTTCTGTATGAGCCGTGGTGACCGCCAGCCATAACTGTTACTTCATGACTGTAATTTTGCTAATGTTATGAATAGGAGCAAAAGATTTATCAAGGGGGTTGCAACCCACAGGTTGAGAACCACTGCCTAAGCTATATTAATGCAGTTGATTCAAGGAAGCTGTAGAGTGGGAAATATCAAGAATATGTCTACTTCCTTGGACAGCAATTGCATTAACATAAGCAGTCTTAATTATTTGAAAATCTGGAGCCTTCTGAAGAATTGTAACTTTCGAGGAAGGTTCTAATAGTAAGTAACAGTTAACTTAACTGTATTGTACCTCTCCCAACAGAAGGCCAAAGTCTCAGGCAGCTCTATATACCACCAGGCAGACCAGAAACCAGAGTGGGTAAATACTATCTGTCCCCCAAATATGGAAACCTGCACCTTGATTACTGACTGTTGCTTCTGATCCAAAAGGAGCAAAAAAATAGGTAGTTACTGTTCCTTTTTTGGCTGAAATCGCTTCTAGGGAACTCTCAGAGCCAGAGTTTATTCTTTCATGTCTTTATTTGACTTTTGTTCAACTTCTTGGAGACAGATATTAAAGACCAGAACATTTAAAAGCAAATGTAGAGCTAGGGTTCAGAGGTACCCCGATAATCCTAGAACTCAGAGGAGGCTGAGGCAAGAGGCTCATGAGCTCAAGGGATATACATTTTATCTTAAAAAAAAAAAAAAGCAGATGCTGGGCTGGAGAGATCACTCAGCAGTTAAGAACATCAGCTGCTCTTCCAGAGGACCCAGGTTCAATTCCAGCATCCACATAGCAGCTCACAACCATCTCTAACTCCATTTCCAGGGGATGCAAAGCCTTCTGACCTTCACATGCACCGTGCACATATGCACAGACATATATGCAGATAAAAACATAAAATAAAAACAAACCTTAAAAGAAAACTTAAAAAATTAAAAGCAGTGGATAGATATATTTTATATACTTAAAATAAAAGTTTAACTAAAGATCTTGTATCCAGCAAAAGCAATGTTTTAAATCTTTTTTAAAAACATTTTATAATAAAGTACACTTTAAAAATTTTTTTAAAATAAAATTCCAAATAAAAGCGAGGAAGTTGGTAGTCATATGATCTATGCAAAAGAAATATTCAAGGGTGGCCAGCTAGGTGAAAGGAAAGCATATTAAATAATAACTCAAATCCACACAAAAAAGGAAGTAATAGTAAAGACAGGAATAGTAATAAAGACAATAATAGTAGGTACATGTGAAATTATAAAACTTATTTTAATTTGTAACTTGTTTACTAATGGCATAAGAGATTTTAAAATATTTTAAACATATTTTAAAATTAGTTAAAAAAACTATTTTCGTAACTTTAGCTTATAATGCCGCACTTTATTCTAGTTGACTTAAGAAAAAATTGATTCACTGAAAAAAAAATCATGTTTGGGAACATATGGTACACAGATATGTAATTCTGTGACATGAACAACAGAAAACAGTGTGGACGGAAATGAAAAGGAGCAGAGTTTGTGTATGTTTTTGCAATTAAGCTGATATAAAGTCAAACAGAAGTATTAGAAGCATTGAGATATAAATGTCAATATCTTGGTAATCACAGCTATAAAATACACAATTAGAAGAAAATAAAGAATTTAAACATTCTTTCTACCAAAAGAGCAGAGTAAAATAAAAAAAAAAGCAAAAAAGCAAAAAATTAAATACAAAGAGGACAGTATTGTAGGGAACAGGGTAGGGGAGGGGATGAAATTTAAAGACAGAAAATCGCAAAATAACCGGTCTTTCTTTGATCAGTAATTACTTTGTAAATGTAAACACATTAAATGTCCCAATCAAAAGACAGCCAATGATAGAATGGATAAACAATAAGATTCAACTAAATGCTGCCTACAAAGCATCCACTATAAATCTGAAGTACAAATAAACTAAAAAGGAAAGCATGAAAAACCAGC
Source organism: Ondatra zibethicus (assembly GCA_004026605.1). Taxonomy (NCBI): domain Eukaryota; kingdom Metazoa; phylum Chordata; class Mammalia; order Rodentia; family Cricetidae; genus Ondatra; species Ondatra zibethicus. The sequence continues at coordinate 72,266 of PVIU01002664.1, forward strand.
CCATGTGGACAGTAACAGGAGCCATGGCAAATACACCAACACTGAACAAAACAGACAAAACTTTATAAAGTTACAAGAGAATGAAGGACACTATAAAATGGAAAGTTCAATACACTAAGAATACATAAAAATTACTAACAGTTGGATATGTACTAGATCATCAAAATACAGAAAGTTAGGCTATAATGAAAGTACATAGGTTAAGTACTTGCTGTACAAACCATGAGGACTGAGTTTAGATCCCACACACCTATTTAACAAGCAGAGTATACGACAGCACACTCCTGCAATTCTAGTGCTAGCAGGCGAAGACAGAAGGATCCTAGAGCTCAATGGTCAGACTGTCTAGATTAAACAGCAAACTCAAGTTCACTGAGACCCTCATTCTTAAAATATATGGTGGACAGTGACAGAAGATACCCAATGTCAAATTGTGGTTATCTACATGTGCAAAATTCTCACAGAATTGGGGGGGGCGCTTATAAAATAGCAGAGATTTCAATATTCTATTTTCAACATGGAAAGAATAGACAACTTACTGAAAGGAACTAAATACAAGGCATTCCTAGAACTAACAGACAATCCCAGATGGAGATTTTGTTTCCTATACCATTCCTATGCCTCTCTCCAATAAAGAGACAGGAAAGCACCTTACAGAAATGGCTAATTACAGACCTGAGACAAGGAGAGCCAAAGCAAAGTCTAGCACAGCAGTTCTCAACCTGTGGATCTCAACCTCTTTCACATGGGGAGCATAAGACCTTCGGGAAACACAGATATTTACATTATGATTACCTATGATGCTAGAAAGTGGGGGAAATCCTCAGGAAGTGGCCCGAGGGTCTGACAATCAAATCTGAGATACTTGTTTGCACATAGAAGTATAATGCGCTCGCAGGCGACAATAGGAATCTACTAGTCTACAGTGACTACAATGACATTTACAAAAGGGAAGGCTCTTCTTTCCAGAATTCCAAATGATGAATATAGAAGAAATGACGAAACTACGTAAAATCACAACTGGAAAACACGAGTGACAACTGAAAAAGCAAGAAGGGTAAATGGATGCTAAACTTAGAAGAATGCTTAATGAAAGCATTTACATAGTCTCAAAATGTGGGGAAGGGAGCCTAAGAGAATTTATTGAAGAGTGAAAGAATATTTGATAGTGGGCTAAAGATAAGAAACAAGTGAAATGGTAAAATGTGAATGAAGGGAATAGGTTTGATTTATTGAAATGCTAACTTGAACTTGATTCCTATAATATGGTTAAGAAATCTGTCACTACATGGAGACACGGGGTAAAAATTATAGATGAGTTTTCTGTGCTAGTTTTACACCACTATGGCGCCCCACCCTTAAACTATGTTAAAATAAAAACTAACCTAATACTCTGAAGCTCCCTTCGGGCCGCCTCCTCCGCCATCTGCGCAGCCCGCAGTCTCTCTTCGCACTGTTCCTTTTCAGACTGCCTCCAGGCATCGTGCTCCACTCGCACTTTCTCTAAGTCTGATAATCTGTTCTCTAGCTCTAGCCTAAAACAACAGATGATAATTATGTTACAACAACTACAATAAAGATGATCTGAGAATGCAATGTTTTCACCAAGAAATCTAAATAAACTAAGGTACTAAGGACTTACTTTTCATCCTGTAATGCCACAAGCTTTTGGTAACCTTCTTCCTTGGCAGCTTGTACTTTACGGACTAATTCACGATCTTTTTCCACCAAGAGCACTTTGTGGTGTTCAACAGTTGACTTGAGAATTTCATTGTCTGACTGCAATCCTAGTATATTTTTAGAAGAAAAAACCCCTACATTTAATATTAGCATCAAAGTTTACAATTAACAAGCATTTGAAACCCAGTAAAATAAAGAATCTGAGCAATGTCTTGGACAGATAAAGGTTCTCACAGAGCACCAGCTCATCAGAACTTTCCAAAACAACAGTGAAACAAGGACAACCTGGAGGTAATTTCTGTTGTCACTTTTTAAACACATATATTCACAATCTATCAAGATATACATTTATTCTTCAGAGACACTTACTCTTTTGAATCTTAGGAGGGAGAGATCCTATCAGAGGAATACCCAAAGAGGCTTATTTACATGGCTTTCTTACAGGGGTTCTGGAGTCCCAAGGATAGTACCATAAACAAGCTGGTAACAGTAAATTAAAAACAAAACAACAAATGAACCCTTCAAAAGAAACCTAGGATTCTAGCAAATATGCTACATTTCTAACAAAAATATAAACAGTAAGAAAATTTTCAAGTTTATTGAAAGAATTCTCAAATCTTGGGATATATATTTTAGAGATGAATAATTACAGCAAATTCATTTTTAAACTTTAAAATATAATTCAGCAATAGATCCCAAACTCTAATACTAAAAAAATTTACTCTCAACTCTGGTAATATATAAAAATAGTCAAAATAATCGTAATAAAAATAAACTCTACTTGAAACAACAGAGGTCAACTCAAGCACAGTTACAGCCCGATGATAGATTAAGAAAGAAACTTAACCTCTGAGAAATCTTGATGATATATTTTAAGAATAAAATGGAGCGTAAAATGAATGCATATTGAACTGACCTGGGACGTATAGAAAAAACAATCAATCAATTATGATTGGAACCGACCTCCTTATATTTGCTATCCTAATAACCAGACGATCTGTAAGCACTTCAAATTATAAGCACATGAAGGACAAGCTCCCACCTTCAATCTTTCTTTTAATTCAAACAGTAATAAAACTATTATTTAAACACAGGGTAGTTCATTTAAAAAGATCACAGGATGAACAAACCATTCCAGCATAATAAAAACAGTCCCTATGTACTCTAATTTTAAAATTCTAGTAAGACTGAGAATGTGGAAAAGAACTCAGGTTGCTTTGTTTAAATAATTTGAATTTAAACGTGAAAATAACAGAGAAAAGCATGGGAAAGTATATATTACCATCCAGTTCACTTTGAATCTTATTCCTTTCTCTTTCTAGCTCACTCTTAGCTCTTGCTGCCTCCAATTTGATGTCAGTTATTTCTAGTTTGTTTGAATGTTTGAGCTCTTTCACCTGTTGGTTATTAGAAATTGAAATTATTATTGGATCACTTTCTTATCGTTCAGTACATATCTAAGAATGTAAGCAGGAATAAGAAAATAATATAATAGTAGAGGGTGTTAAGAACCTTCCAAGAAAATATCCCAAAGCCCAGAACAGCATAGTCTGAGAAATATCAAACAAAAGTTACCTTTTCCTAAAGGAACTAAGGCATTTATTTACAAATACTTGTGTGGAGTCACCAGCGCTGAATTTTTCCTTAAAAATCTTAACTGCAGATAAGTAGTGTTCACTGACACTGATTAGTGGAGAAATGTTGAAACTTTCCTTTTAAAAAGGAAAAAACAGCTGGGCATGGTGGTACACATTTTTAATCTTAATCAGTACTCAGGATGCAGAGGTAGGCAGATCTCTATAAGTTCAGACCATGCAAAGCTACTTGGCTGGATCTAATTTCAAAATACAACAAAAAAGTGGGGAAAAGGCACAGGCATGCTAGGTAGTAGGAACAGTAAATAAATGTTAATTAGGAATAACATCACATAATCTGCTCTTTAAATAATGAGCTATCCCTTACAATAAAACATAGGGAGGCATAAAATCTGGAGAGATGTCAGGGAATAAGAGTTATTACTGTCTTAGTTGGAGTTACCATTCCTATGATGAAACACCATGACTAAGGAGGAAAAGGTTTACCTGGCTTACACTTCTACAACATAGTTCATCATCAAGGAAGTCAGCACAGAAACTCAAACAAGGCAAGGCCCTAGAGAGCAGTCCAAGGATGGCAGCGTTCACAGTGCAGGGCCCTCCCCAGCACTCATTCAGAAAGCGCCCTACAGCTGGATCTTATGGGGGCAGTGTCTTCACTGACACTCCCTCCTCTCAGATGACTTTAGCTTATGTCAAGTTGACATAAAATTATTCAGCACACTGCTCAACATACTTGCTTAGCTATTCAGGGTACAATAATTAACTTCGTTTTAGAAAGAAAACTCTGATTTAAAATGAGTAGGTAAAGAAATAAAAACAAAGAAATCAACTCACAGCAGAAGAATCAAAAAAGGACCAACTGAACTTGGAGACTAAATGTGTTTGTATGTGTATGTACATGTGAGGCAGGAGCAAAGGACACAGGTACAAATCACATAAATCCTTCACTACAAGATCTGCTTCTAAAGCCCCAGGTGAATGTCAACAATTTTCAATACTTTCCATAATTAATCTTTCACATATCATTTTTAGTCTAAATATTCCTACCCAATAAGTCCAGTTTGTTGGTAGTTAGCATTCCTTCACCCAACAAATATGAACTGAATACTTATTATGTGCCAGGGACAATTCTAGGAGCCAAGAATATAGCAGTAAGTAACGTTTTGTCTTTTCAATCATCCACAATATTAACATTTTACACAAACTGCTAAAACTATATACAAAAGCATTAAGCATTAAACTACAGATATAAAGAGATTAGATAAACAAACCTGTAATCTGACTTATACCAAAGCTTAAAATTATACAGAGCAGAAAACTACAAACATATACAAGTCAAAACATAAAATGTGCAGTGGTGGGAAAGGATTAAGTTATGTAAAACCCAAAAAAACTCAACAACAAATGAAGATGAAAGTTAAGAAACAAATCAAGTAATGGTCCAAGAGCCAAAAAAGAAGAACCACAGATAAAAGTTTCTTATTAGAAGAGGTTTGTCTACAAAAGGCATTGAAAACATTGCAAGAAATGGTTTCATGTAAATATATATCTCAGGAAAACAAAAACCAAGTAGTTTACTATTTACATTGCTAATCGCAATAAAAAGATCCTTTTAATTTCCTGTGCATCACTAAATGACATATAAATATAAAATAGCAAGTTTCTGTTGGTGTTTTAATACTTAAATTTTTTACTACGCCATAAATAAATTTCTAAGGACAATTTATAAATGTATTAAGATGCTGAGAGAATATTAAAATATAATTATAGTGACATACAGTTATAAGTTGCCATTGCACATTAATTGCAAAAAGTTGAGAATGGCACAGAAGTTCACTAAACTACACTATAGCTGCTTTAAATGAGGTGACAAATTCAAGCCAATTTCATAGAATATTGATTAATTTCACGATAACATCAAGAAAAACTAAGAAGTAAAAACCTTTCATATTAAGCTCCCTGGGAGAGTTACTGAAGTGAAGAAAATACTCTTGAGCCTAAGAAGTTGGATCCATGGGCAGCGTGCTTGCAGCATAAGCCTGAAGAACCAGGTTTATCCCCAAGGACCTAGGAAAAAGCTGGGCGTGGCAGGGCGCACCTGTAACTGCAGTGCTAGGGAGTCCCTCGAGCTGGCCGACCAGCCAGTACTAGCTTGATCAATGAGCTCCAGGCTCAGGGAGAGACAAATGACGATGGAGAGGTAGCTCAATGGTTAAGAGCACAGGCTGCACTTCTAGAAGAATCAGGCTCAGTTCCCAGAACTCACATGGCAGTTCTCAACTGTCTAACTCCAGTTCCAAGAGATCTGATGCCCTCCTCTTCTGGCCTCTGTAGCCATCAAGCACACATGCTATGCACAGATATACATGTAGGCAAAGCATCCATATACAGAAAAATAAATTTTAAAAGAATTTTAAATCTTTAAAAAATTTAAAATAAAATATGATAGCCAACAATTGAGGAAGACACCTTAAGAACAACCTCTGGGCTCTACACACATGTGCACATATACAAAGAAATATGTAACACACATAAAGTCACACACAAACACACAAAAAGGAAACAATCTCAACAGGGCCAGATACAGGTTTACTTATGCTGTTCAACTATATATGCTCACAGACCTTACGTGTTTATAATATATAGAGCTTAAGGTTTTCTTTGGTGCCATATTTCTATGATCTTAAAATAATGAATTTACTTAAATAACCAGTAATTGCTAAATTTCTAAAATATAAAAACACTAAAAGGAATATTAAAAACATGAAAATGTGCAATGAAGAACTAGCTTCGTGAGTAAACAGTTTGCCTTACAAGCATGAAGACTTGAGTGTGGCTCCCCAGAACCTATGTTAAAAATAAAAACTGTGTGGCAAACCAGTAATCTCAGAGCTAGGGCAGCAGAGACGGACAGACAGACAGATTCCTGGGGCTTACGAGGCAGTCAGACCAGCCACACCAACTCTGGCTAGCAAGAGAGACCTTGTCTCAAAACCTAAGACGGAGAACAACTGAGGAAGAGACTGTAACTTAGATTTCTAAAGATTGAAAATCTCACGAAGCAGCTTAATGTTCTTCACTGGATGTGAAGTACCAGTAAAGACATCATGTTTAGGTCATCTATGATAGTGCCTTTAATCTTAATGTTCTTCACTGGATGTGAAGTACCAGTAAAGACATCATGTTTAGGTCATCTATGATAGTGCCTTTAATCTTAATGTTCTTCACTGGATGTGAAGTACCAGTAAAGACATCATGTTTAGGTCATCTATGATAGTGCCTTTAATCTTAATGTTCTTCACTGGATGTGAAATACCAGTAAAGACATCATGTTTAGGTCGTCTATGATAATGTTCTTCACTGGATGTGAAGTACCAGTAAAGACATCATGTTTAGGTCATCTATGATAATGTTCTTCACTGGATGTGAAGTACCAGTAAAGACATCATGTTTAGGTCATCTATGATAATGTTCTTCACTGGATGTGAAGTACCAGTAAAGACATCATGTTTAGGTCATCTATGATAGTGCCTTTAATCCGAGGCACTGACACTGGCAAAGCTGTGTTCTGAAGCCTAACATTACAAACGTAAATCACTTACACACACCCAGGTGTTCCTCTGCATTGCAAACAGCCATTTGCTAGGATTGCAAAATGTTGATGAAAATTTCAAGTTGCAAAGAAAACTGTGACACTTACGTTAGAAATATTTTTTAAATTATCCTTTCTGCAATCCTTTTACATATAAAATTTCAGATGAAACTTGCTTTGTCTGAAGTTGAAGGATATATTGAATACTCCATTTACATGTAAACTACTTCAAGTGTGCCTTAAACACGGGAAATTCTCAGAGAAGTGCTAATAAACAAGCATAGAGAAATAATACCAAACTGCTGCTTTCCTTCCGTAGGTAGGAGACACCATTTATTCTCTAACTGGAAAACAACAGTAAACGGTGTGTGGTGTGTACAGAATACAGAAGAGAAGGGTCAGTACACAGGTGAGCCAGAGGACTAGGGCAAACTGTAGAGCAAAAGCTCCACCCAACCCCCACTCACCCAGAGTGAGAAGCCACGACCAAAGTCTAGCATATCCAATGTCCTATTGCTGCACTTGCAGTTCCCGTTATTTCAGGAACCCAGTCAAGCTACTCTGAAACAATGAACTGTAAATACTGGATGCTTAAATATTACTTAGCAAAACTGAAAACAATGCATATAGGACTTGAACAAAGACTTGAGAACTCCCTCTATCCTGAGTTTACTACCTTGTGTTTTACATCTATTTTGATCAGAGGAGGACTGAAATTTTGCTATACTCTTATCACTGCAGAATATCTGCTGTCCTAAATCAGGACACTTCTTACTTCATTTCTAGTGGGGTTTATACTATAGGAAGTCAGAAGAATTCTTAGTGACCAACAGAAAAGGGCCTTGTTGCACTTAGGAAATTGGATCCCAATGAAATCAGCAAGATATTAAAGATATGAAATAGCTTCCCTAAGGTTACACAGTTACTGACCAGTCAGTCTCTGAGGGAAAAAAATCTGAATTTTTATTTTCTTATTTAAGGATACACTAAAAATAAAAAATAAAATCAATGAGTTAGGATTCAAAATATGTTCATCTGATTCAAAGCTCATGGATGTCCCAATGTATTTCATTACCTAGTCCAAAATAGCACTATTTCTACACATAACCTAAATTTAAACCTATAAACTAATAGATAATACTAAAATTAAAAAAAATATTAATAGCTATGGTTGGGAATGTAGTTCACTGGGAGAATGCATGTTCCGCACACACAAAAAAGCACAATTTCTACTCCTAATATCATTGGGAGAAAGGAAGAGAAGAAAAATGTAAGTATGTGTGTATATTTAACCTTTAAAAATCTTATTTGTAGCTGGTTATGATGGTACACACCTTTAATTCCAGCACTCTGGAGGCAGAGGCAGGTGGATCTCTTTTTTGAGGCAAATTATGCTAAAATTACTTCCTAAAGAAATGTTAACACATGTCTGCCATGTGATTGTGACTTCCTGGATTAGAAGGATGCAGCAAGAAAGGAAATACCCTTGCTATCATGGAGTTGACACTTGGTTAAAGGAGGAGGTGCCTAAGGAGAGATTTAAAAAAAAAAACAAACAGAGGCTGGACTAATATCTCAGTGGTTAAGAAAACTGATGTTCTTGCAAGAGACCAGGTTCTGTTCCCAGAGCACACAGTGGCTAACAGCCATCTAGTAATCCTAGTTTCAGCTGATCGGATGCCCTCTTCTGTCTTTCTTACGCACCAGACACACATGTAAAACAATACACACACACAGGCAATAAAAATAAATTTTTAAAAAAAAATAAAAAATGAAGCCAGGTGGTGGTGGCACACGCCTTTAATCTCAGCACTAGGGAGGCAGAGGCAGGTGGATCTCTGTGAGTTCGAGGCCAGCCTGGTCTACAAAAGCTAATTCCAGGACAGGCTTCAAAGCTACAGAGAAACCCTGTCTCGAAAAACAAAAACAAAACAAAAAAAAATAAAAAATGAATATATCAGGTGGTTTTAAGAGCTATGACAGAGAGATGGCTCAGCAGTTAAGAGCACTGGCTGTTCTTCCAAAGAACCTGGGTTCAATTCACAGCACCCATATGGCAGCTCAGAACTGTCTTGTTAACTCCAGAGGGGATCCAACACCCTCACACAGACATACATGCAGGCAAAACACCAAAGCACATAAAATACATAAATCTTAAAAAAAAAAAAAAGCTATGAAGAAAAGCAGAGCAGGTTAGGAATACAAAGAATAAGGCAGAAGATGGCAAATATCATGTCACTATTTTTAAGACAACGAAGGCAGGCCTCTTGTATTAGGTCACAACTGAAGAAAGGACAGAAGCAAGATATGTAACTAAGTGAGGAATGTCCGTGGCAGATACACAAGCACAAAGACCCTGAGGAAGAGTGAGCTTTGCAAAGTCAGTAAAGTGAATAGGAAGGAAAAAGGATGCTGATTGCTGAGGAAGGAGTAAAGAGCCAGGTTATCATACAGAGTTCTACACGGGTAGAGAATACAAAACACACTTAGAAATCTATCACATTTAAAAGACAGAATGATAGCGTAAAAAAACATTTCAATATAGAGAATTCAAGCACCAAATTTCTATCATTGTGTAATCTCAAGCTCTCTAGATGAAGCAAAGGACGGCAACTCACTTCACTGGTCAGAGCACTTATTTCCCGGTCAGCCTTATGCAGTCTGCTGATAAAACAAGTGTTTTGTTCATTGCTTGATTGTAGCTCTTTTTCTAAGCGCTCAGCCTGTAGTTTGGCTGACTGCTTTTCAGCCTTCAAGACAAAAGATTTTAAAATTTATAATCTTTCACATTATATTACAATAAAGTAAGCATTATATACAATGTATATGTAATCAAACACAAAAATTATTCAAAATGTAAATAATGACTAACACGCCCCAAAGTAACAGTATTCTCAGTTGACCTGTAGAATTCAAATCTTTCTCTTCAGGAGAGAAAGTACTTACAGCACGTCATTTAATGTCAGTATAAGAATGCTGACATAATTCTAACATTATTTTTAGACTTTATAATCCACAAGTTATGGAAAAGAATTTTGGAAGATTAAAAGGGAGGTTGACAAGTCACAGAGAAGTGGGTAAAAATGGTGCTTGCTGCCCATTTTGATGACCAAGTTAGATCACCAGGGCCTAAATGGTGAACGCAAGCACCAAGGCCCACTAGCTATCCTCTGACTGCCACACATGTGCTGTGGGACACAGGCACTCACATGCGTTATCTATGCACAGAAAATAAAAAAATATATAAAATAGTTGAAAATCCACAATCAATGGAGTTTTTTTTTTTTTTCTAAAGAAGGAGATAGAGGCAAAAATTCAAGATTCTCAACTGTCCTGGAAGCTTCTGAAGTACGAGCAAAAAAGCTGTTGACCTTACCACACAATTAAGATTCTTATTTAAGTCTCTAAATTGACAGAAATTTCCTCAAAGTGATACTCAAAGTGTTCTTTTACCAAAGAGGAAAACCTAAAAGCTTTTATAAATATTACTCAAGATAAATAAAATGACAGTGTTTTTGTACCTACAGACTAAATCTCAGTTTCTTATTTTCTGTGCATGTTTATTGTTATTATATTCAGCTAATAACTCAGGGAACAATTATCTTCTTTTTTTTTAAAGATTTATTTATTTATTATGTATACAGTATTCTCAGTACTCTGTCTGCATGTATACCTGCAGGCCAGAAGAGGGTACCAGATCTCACTACAGATGGTTGTGAGCCACCATGTGGTTGCTGGGAATTGAACTCAGGACCTTTGGAAGAGCAGGCAGTGCTCTTAACCTCTGAGCCGTCTCTCCAGCCCACAATTATCTTCTTCAAATATAAAATTATTTTCTTTGTACACAACAACAGCCAAGAAATGCTGAAGAAAAAAATACTTGCTATCATGTATTTATTTTTCATTTTATCTGACAAATGATAATAACTAAATACAGGCTCTTCTGAAAATGTCACATCATTTGTCACCATTCACCTCATCCTAAACTACTCACTCCTGATGACCTTGGTCAAAGTTCACACTATATTCAACTGCAAACACCCCTCTGTCACTTAGTAAATATATTAAAGACTTTGAAGTGGCAACCTAAACATCGTATTGTAATTAGCTTATATCTAAGGGCCATTGATACTGACAAGTTTAATCCTGATAAGTACTAACAAAGACTTCACTTTCCCCTCTTAATAAAATAAACAAAAAATTCAATCTTCAAAACTCAAAGCATTCCATGTACCAGCTGGTCCCCCACCATCATTTTGTATTTTGAAATTGGCTATACCACAAACCATGTGCCTTTATCTTTTAGCTCAACCATTATATAACTATCCCAAAGAAAGAAAAAACAACTTTGACCAACAGAAATGTAAATGGAGACAGTTCTTTCGTTCCTGGCCACCCAGACCTGAATAATCACACAGAAACTGTTTGGCCAATAGCATAGGCATATCCCTAGCAAACTCTTATATCTTAAATTAACCCATTTCTATTAATCTGTGTATTGCCATGAGGCTGTGGCCTACCAGTAACGTTCTAGTGTTATGGCATCTTTCTCTTTTGGCAGCTACATGGCATCTCTCTGGCTCTGCCTACTCCCTCCCCCCTCCCCCGCCTCGATAGATAGATAGATAGATAGATAGATAGATAGATAGATAGATAGATAGATAGATAGATAGATAGACAGACAGACAGATAGACAGACAGACAGACAGATAGAATAGATAGCCTGGCTACATTCTGTGCCACCACAGGCAAAAGCAGCTTTATTCATTAGTCAAAAAAGCAACACATATACAGAAGGACATTCCACATCACCGAAATGAAAAATGTAAAGTCTCTACTCTATCTTGGGCCCAGGCACTAAGAGGTATAAGCATGTCTGAATAAGATGGAAGCCAAGAGCTTTCTAAAGTGATACCTCCCAGAGGTCCTGGTATGGCTCTGCCAACATTTTTCTTTCTCTAGCGAACTCAGGGAAATAATTCAGATCTGTATGCATTAGTAGTCAGCTAACTTTTATCACTTTGACTAGAAGCTGTATGTGTAGTAGTTATGTCCCCTTTAACAGAATTATGATTTTAAGATTTTTAATTGTAGTATAAGGAATTTATAATTTCAAAAGTAATTATTTTTTTCTGATTACAGATGACTTTAGTCTTGAAAAATTTGGGGAATATTTGCATATTTTATTCTGTAACATTTTAAGAGTAAAGTCATTTCACTTAGATGATGATTCCCAAGGAATGAATATCCATCCCTTCCTAAATGCAGTAGCATAGCTACTGCTGATAAATCACCTTTCTTCTTTGCATGCCCACTGGGGACTACACAAATGCGTCAGCATCAGATCGGCGAGCATGTGTTTATACTCTAAAAACCAAAGGCTTGTCAAGTGCACTTTTAAAACTTAGGCCGTACTCTACTGGGAAGCAATTAAAACCTTACCTCCAAGGATCTGAGCGCAGCCTGCATCTCAGCCAGCTGCCTCACCTGTATTCTTTGGACATTTTCTACATGAGCACCAGAATTCTCTTTCTCAGCCCTTAATTCTGCTACTTCAGTCTCTAAACCTTTCAATTTCTGAAGCAAATGGGCTTTTTCTCGAACAAGTTGCTCCGCTCGTTTACTGTCCCTTGTGGGGCCAACACTAAGCAGCTGGTTATGTAGCTCCTCTTTATCCTTCTCCAGCCGTGCAACCTAATAATTTGAAAGGAAGCATATGAGCTCTAAATTATTGAATTTTCAGTCATGAACATGCTTTACAAGTCAGTAAATTAAAATTAAAAATTGCACAACATGAATACTCAGGTTCAGAAATGAAGGAAAATGAAAAAAATCTAAAAATGTCACGTTCCTCACTTTGTACTCAGCATGACTCAGTTTTAAGGGCAAGGACTTTCTCTGATTTTCCCCTCTCCTCCCACAGTGTCTGACACAGGGCTTAATCAGCTGCTGACTAAAATTCAAAATTGTAAATACTGCCATAAAATAATTAGTTAAAAACACAAGCCCATAATAGGAATTCATGCAAGACCAAGTCAATGACCACTCCCAAATTTTCCTTATGTGACAGCTAATTCTTTGGCTATATTAATAAATCATCTGTTTGAGAGCAACTAATTCACACGAAATATGTGTAAATACAAATACAATGGATGAACTCGAAAAGTGACAACCTAACTCTATAATGACAACCTAGGTCTTCATTTTCGACTATTCCAGGGTATACCAGTCACCGAGGAACAAGAAGACGCCATACCAGTAGTCTTCTCCTTCACAGTTGCTCCCACTGCCAGATGCCACACACTCCTAACAAGTTGGCTCCAAATGGTTTCCTAGCACCTGGAGCATTTCAGAGGTGTATGAAAGAGTACGAACCAGACCTCACCCCACTCCTGGGGAGAGTCTCCTGGTTTTTCTATAACTAGTCACTACATCTACTTGGAGCTCTTAGTTCCTTTTTCATGTTAATTTCCTTCTTCTTTGAGGTGCCTGGGAGTAAACCCAGAGCCTTGAACAAGATACATCAGTGTTCTACACTGAGGTACAAACCCAGTCTCATTAGCAATTCACTTTTATTCTTTCTCTATATTAGGGTTACTCCTTATTATTCAATTGAACCATGCAAAAAAAGCAAAACCTGTGGCTATCTATAGTCAAAATGAACACTCAAGGCTCAATCTAAATCAAAAGGATACAAAAGAAAGGCTCAGGGACATAGAAACGGCTGGCAGAGCTCTCAAAGTGTGAGGCTTCTACAGGGTGCTTCCTCATTCTCGAAATGCCAGGTGAGACTTGCTCTCATCTTTTTCAGCCCTACAATTTAGGGATTCCAAGTATGATTTCGTACAAGGTGGATTAAAGATATTAACAGGGTATAAAGATGGAAACAACCAGTATGTGAACATATATTTTCTAGAAAACTCATCCATGAAGGTAAATGTCAAAAACCCAACCAAGGGCTTAGTGATAGACTCAGTATGCACAAGACTACAGGTTTAATTTGTAGCACCGTGTCCCTCCCCCCAAAACCCACCAAATAAGCAGAAAAGAACATAGTTAATTAGTATCTCTGTTCTATATTCCACCCCCATGTTTTATGTGGAACAATTCTCCCTTGGGTTTGCTCTTGGACTACATTTTACTCTTCTTTTTTTTTTCTTCAACTAACTATGACTTTGTGTGAAGTCACATTACTTTTAATGTTTTAAGAATTTCATACATAAACACATTGTATTTATATCATTTTCACTCTATCTCCTCTTCAACTCCCATGTTTACCCACTCTCAAATTCATGATCTTCTTTTCTAAATACTGTTTCAATAAATATTGTAGGTATACAGACACATACATACACACATAAAACCTAATGAGTCCAGGTACTGTTACCCATATGTACATGTATTTAGGGCTGACCACTTAGCAGGGTCTCTCATCGCTGGATAAACCAGATTTTCCCTCCCTCAGCAGCCAATGACTGCCTGTAGCTCTCATTTGGAGGTGGAGCCTTGTGAAAATTTCCCCCATCTACTGGTGTGTTGAGTGGTATAGTCTTGTGCTGCAGGCAACCATCCTGTTGAGAGTTCATGGGGGGTCGGGGGGGTAAACCCCTGCCATGTCTAGAAAACACTATCTCATAGCAATTGCCCTGGTTCTCTGTCTCTAAGAGTCTTTCACCACCTCTCCCATGATGATCTGAGCCTTAGGTATAGAGGTTGTACTGTTAATGTCCCAACAAGGGCTGTCCCCACCACAGTCACAAGCTCTTTACATTCTGAGCAGTCACAGATCTATACAGCATCCTCCATCTGCTGCAAAAAAACCTTTTTTTTTTAAAATTAAGAATGAGAGGTATACTTCTGTGGGTTTAAGGGTAATTAGAATAGTTGAAATCTACATTAATTTAGAAAAATATCAGTAGTAGGTTCCCCTCTAGGGTCCATGATCATCCCATGGGTTCTTGGCCGAATTTACAGTATCAAGCATGAGTTCACTCCTACTGGCTAGGCCTTAAGTTCAATTAGACGACTGATGGTTCACCCCCAAGATATAAGTGCCACTATTGCACAGTTGTAGTATCCTGCCAGGCCAGTGGCTATTGTGATTCACAGGCTAACCGCTGGGTGGGACTGTGGGTAACTTTTTCCTGTGGCAGTTTGCATAGCACCTTCCAGTCCTGTTGGAGCCAGACTTCAGGGAGGAAGGAGCCTTCCAGCTCCTATCAGTACCAGTTTGATTCAAGTCCTATGACAAAAATATGAGGTGTCTTCAGCAATAGAGCCTTACCTTCAAGTTGTAGAAGGTACTCAAGGGCAATGGTGCTAGCCTATATTGTTTGAGGGTTTCTTGGACAGTACTGGTACCCAGCTTCAGTTTAAATGATGGGCTTGGGATGGATGGGGGATTTTTAAGATACTGTTTAGCTTTGGCATAAGGTAACTCAGACAAACGTTGTATTTGGGGCAGTGGTTCAGTCCTAGGGCAGGGTGATGCATGTGGTTAAGGAACACTTGACCACTAAGCTACATTCTCAGCTGCAAACAGTTTTAATATGCGATTGTTAGTGGCTCATTTAGGTCAGGAGTCGAGGTATAACACAGGTATAGACAACTGTGCCCTCAAGTAAGATAAAGTCAGTTCTCTTGCAGTGCCCATTTTAAATACAAGGCCACACAGCTAATACTTGAGAGGAACTGCATGATAACTATAATGGTAGCTGAAGCAATGACAACTACCAAATGGCAGTCAAGATTAAATTCTATATTTATAATTCCTCAACCAGAATTCACTATCAAAAAATCCTTCCTCAAACTTGTGACCACTGTTTTCCAGTTACTAAACTCATTTATTCATTTGCATAATAAATACTAAGTGCTCTGTTCCTAGCTCGAGTTTAGGAGTAAAGATATGTCCAGTCAGCGGAAAACCTCTGCAGTCGAGGAGCCTGCTATACTCAATCACTGCCGTAACAACACTCCTGGCTCATTCATCTGGGCACAGACTTTGGACACATCCTCAGCTCTTTCTTTTTCTTCCACTTTTAATCAGATTCACATGTCATTTTCCTTGATGTCCTTCATTTGTTTTGATCTCAACTCTTCCTTTCAATTTCCAGAGGTCTTTCTCTAATTTCTCTTCTTTGACATCTATCCAAATCTGCCTGTTCTGCAGTTACATTCACATTTACTTTATTCTCTTCTAGAATAAAAACCTGCTTGACAGGTAAGACAACACTTGGTATTAACCAATTTTACTTTTCTAAAAGTTGAAGTAGAAGAAATGGACAGAAACAGATCAGGGATTACAAAGAGTAGTTGGCTTCCTTTTAAAAAGGACAATAGTATTAATTCAATTCCCTGAGACACATAGGAAAAGGGAGTATACCTAATTGCTCTATCCATCTTTGTTTTTATTGTATTTATGGTGTAGCATACGGAAACAGTTAGACGAGCAGACACTAGGATCAAGTGCCTCGGCTGTTGTTCAGTATTTACAGCTGCTCCTTACTCCCTTCTGGCTTTTAGAATACTGTCACTCTTACCTTTCTTCTGTAAACAAGGTCCTTCTAACTCTTGCTTAGCTTGAGAAGAGATCGCACCACATAGCTGGGAATGGCTTTGAACTATGCAGTCAATGATCACCTTCAACTCTTTTTAAAAATATTGTTATTGCTTAATTATGTGTGTATTTGTATGTCTGTGTGGATATGTGTACTTGAGTACACGTGCCTGTCCACAGAAGCCAAAAGGTGTCAGATCCCCTGGAGCTGGAGTAACAGGCAGTAGTGATCCAACCAACAGGGTTGCTGGAGACCAAACTCAGGTTTTCTCTAAGAGCACTTAACTACTGAACACTCTTAACCACTGAATTCTCAATCCTCCTGACTCAGTCTCCTGAGTAATAAGAATATAAGCAGGTATCATAATGCCCAGCTTGGTTATTTTCTAAGTTCTTTATTATCAGATAATGAGAGTATAATATCTGTCAACACAGTATTTGCATCTGTTGTACTCTATTTAGTTTTGGAACTTTCTAGGTTTTAATATGAGACTAATGATTTTCTTGAAATAAATCTTGAAATAGACAAGAAACTGTGTGACTCTGAATCAAAACTAAAATTTATTTTAATTTGCTTCTTATAAAAATCACTGCTGCAAGGAAAGGATAGTGTGGTGATGGCCCCCAAAGTGTCACTGTTAGGAGGTGTGGCCTTGGAGGAAGTGTGTCACTATAGGGATAGGCTTTGATATTTCATATATGCTCAAGTCACACCCATTGTCTCAGTCTACTTCCTCTTGTCTGCCAGATGCAGACCTCTCAGCACCTCCCCAGCACCATGTCTGCTGCCAAGCTGCCATCACATCCACCATAATGGACTGAACCCCTGGACTGGGAGTGTCCACCTCAATTAGATGCTTTCCTCTATGAGAGCTGCCATGGTGGTGTCTCTTCACAGCAATAGAAACTGTACACTTCACTATGACTGAGTGATGGTAAACTTGCACTATGTTATTCCTCCTCTGATGAAACAAAGTGGGTAAGAGCACAGCATCTCATTACTACCTGGTAAAGAAGGAAGCCCAGGCTTCCTGCATTGCCCACTATGGCACAGGTCAGGGTATGAGAGTATTTTACTACTCAGAGGGACTACGTTTGGCATTAAAATAAAGCTGGTCCTACAGAATGACTTAGAAAGTATTCCTACTACTTTCTGGTAATTATTATAGAGAACAGTCATAAGTTCTTCCTTAAATGTAAAATCACTTGATAACTCCCAGTTGTTTTCCACTGGATGCTAGACCTTGAGTTTTTGTTACTGCTGGATTTCCTTTATATTCTTGAATCTTTGTCCTGGGATAGGGTTAAGACAAGCAAATATTTATCTTTTAAGGCTCACTTGTATACTTGTTAGAACCAGAAGAACATTTAGTCTAGAGCCAACTCAATGCATCATGCATTAGGGGATTGTTCATCCTGGCAGGCTGATGTAAAGATAAATTTTGACCAGTTCAGTGTGAGCTCTAGCTACTGTTTTGACTGGATCATTTTCATTCCTTCTCAGTCTTTATATAGCTTCCTCATACATAGGCACTAAGTAGTAATGAACTAAAAACTCAGGAGCTATCATGCAAAATACCAGTGTACCCTTATATTCTGTCCTTCAGGTTCGCTGTCATGGCTTCTCGCAATTCTAAACTCCAATTCCTCAATTCAGAGTAATGAGTGTATATGCAGCGTCAGCATTTCATCCTTACTAAGTTTTCAGACTTACAACCAAATGTATTGAGAAAGCATAATGACATTTTCATAGAATGAAGACATCTTCTATGTTTATTGCGTGTATTCTTTTTAGTTCTACAAATGAGGATACGTGAATTCCTGGGATCCTCATAAAAACCTTTAAGGACTTCCAAAGGGGGACGGAGAGATGGCTCAGTGGTTAAAATACCTGCTGCTCTTCCAGAGGGCATGAGCTGAGTTCCCAGCACCCACAGGCAGCCCTCAACTGTCTGCAACTCTAGTTTCAGGGGAAGCCAATACCTTCTGAACTCTGCAGACACCAGGCACACAAATGGTGCACAAATATACATGCGGGTAAAACAGCCATACACATAAAATGCATAACTTTTTTAAAAACTTCCTAAAGAATTCTGCCAAGAATGAACACAAGGAGTAGTCAGCTGCTTTGATCTGTATGGATTAAAAACACAGTATTGTATGAAGCTTTAATTAATGCAAGAAAATTAAATTATAGTCAACCATTAGAAATACATATTAAGTTCAGTTTTAGGACAATGAAATAAAGCAAATTATTCCAATAAAGTGTGTCTCACAATTATTTTTATTTTCTCATTACACAGAAAAAAATTTCAACCAGGCAGTGGTGGCACATGCCTTTAATCCCAGCAGGCAGATCTCTGAGTTCAAGGCCAGTAGGGTGGATCTACAAAGTGAGTTCCGGAACAGCCAAAGCTACAAAGAGAAACCCTGCCTCAAAAAACAAACAAATAATAATAAAAAAAAAATCTATTATACTACAGTCTATTCAGGGTATAAAAGTACTGTCTTTTTTAAAAAAAAAACTAATGTGTGTGTATTACTGAAAACATACAACATTGCTAAAAACTGCCAACAATCACCATTAAGTGAACCCTAATTATTTAGAAGGCATTACATGTTAATGGCTGCTGCCTAATTAGGATGCTGGTTGCTAATGGTTGGGAGCTGTGGTAATTTTATACCAAGACAATAATGATGTTAGCCCCATCACCTGACTCCTTTCATGAAAGATATTTCTATGACATGTTTATGCTATGTGATAGTCTCTTACCTACAGCAGAACTTTCAAAGCTGGAGTCAATCTCTCATATCCTGCCACTGCCTTACCAACTAAGTTGATACTGTAAACCCTTTATTGTCATGAGACCCACACAACTTTAAGAGCCACTTTCTTGGGCTAAGTTGACTCAGTAGCAGTGTTAATCTCTCTTGCAAGAGGTTCGATCCCTACCATAGAGGGGCAGTAACCTTCTTTACTTATCCATAAGAAGCAATTCTTCAGCTACTCAAACTTTAGTGTAAAACTGAAAAACGTAAGTCACACCTTAATGTTCTACTTTGAGTACTCTTACTAATTATGTCATCTCTGCAGTTACTATGTACACTGAAGTCTTGAAACACTCAGTCATCCACAATAACTGGATCAACATCTCCCAAACTCTTGTTTAATGTTACTATTTTAATCTCCTCCTATGAGCCACAAATGTTCATAATAGAACTCAAATGGAGAATTATTTTCATAAGGTTTCTGATTTATTCTGCCCAAATTCAATGGACAAATCACCTATGAGAAGACCAGCTTTGTGGTGTATGTTTCGTAAATGATACAGCGTGAAAACCAAAACTGTCCCTTGTTCCATAGGCTAGGTGATTAATAAGGATGACTATAAGATATAAAAGGGAATCCTTTTATCTGAGAAGTACATCTCAATGACAAGTCATAAACTGTAAGAACTGCCATCTAGGTCTCACTGTGCCTCTTACAGGGCACAGACAGAACAGATTTTAGCCCAATGCTTAAGGCTTTAGGATTTTCAGAATGGCAAATGAATATTGGCTTCCACTTCCAGTTAACTTCTTCAACTTCATCTGCCTCAAACTAAAAGGAGGGTTTGCTCTTTGATGCCAGGCACTGGTTTCTCTTTAAGGTGCTAAGTAGCATCTTCACCCAACAGAAAGAAACTTCACGTATGTAAAACTGTTTGATGTAGCTAGGCTGCAGCTTACCCACCAGCACTTGCAGCTTGACCTCAAACTTTTATACTATGCAGACAGCCTCTTTCCTTAAAACTATTTTTTGAGACAAAGTCTCATTTTGTAGACCTGCAGGCTGGCCCAGATTGGCCTTGAATTCAGAGAACTGCCCCTCCCTCCTGAGATTTTCCTTACCTTAAATCTTATAAACAAGTTCTGCTAGCTTCAAACTTCTTCCGTAGCTTACCAACAGCTAAAGTTTAGATCTGGAATGTTTTCCTCATGACAAATATGTGAAAGGCTTATCACCCACTTTGGAGCTATTGGGAGTTAGTAAAATTTTGAAGGGGTAAGCAAGACAAGGTTTTTCTGTGTAACCCTGGCTGTACTGGCTCTCACTCTGTAGACCAGGCTGGCTTTGAACTCACAGAGATCCACCTGCCTCTGCCTCCCAAGTGCAGGGATTAAAGGCCTATACTGCCACCACCTGGCCAGTAAAACCTTTTAAGAGAGGAGAACTAGGTGGTCTTCCTATCATGGAAATGTACCCTCAAAGGACGTCTCACATAGAAGCTCTGTAGAATATTAAGTGTCCTGATTTTATTATCATTGTGGTTCAGGGCACAGGTGAGAAGAATAGTGAGTCAGTGGTATGTTTAGATTCCACAACATTTCCTGATTAAGTCCAGCCCCTTACATCAGCAGATCATGGCAAACCAAAACAATTAGCATAGTACAGATCTAAATAGCAGATACACTAATGAAAAGGTCTGAAACAGTATGATGCTTGCCACAATATTACCAGTATTCTGAACAACAGAAACAAGAAAGAAAACAAGCTGTTTGAAAACTATCACCAATAAATTTGCTCAACCCAGGGATGCCATAGAACGTCAATTTTTGTTATGAAAAGATAACAACAGCAAAGTGCAACAAGTACAATAAAACAGCATTTGCCTGCATTTTAGTATTCGAATTTATATATTTATACAAGTCTAAATTGTAAAAATGAAAGTGGTATAGGTAGACTCCACTTTGAAATTCTAAAATTACATTTGTTGTTCCTATAAACCCTAACTGAAATTATATCTGCTGTTTCATAACCCACAATTGCCTTACCAAGTTTTACTATATAAAGTACTGTTTGTGTACAGTAACTGAACTATTATAATAAGTGATGAGTTAAGGAAAAGAAAAAGCAGAAAGTTTTTTCTAGGCTCTTAATAATCCCTTAAAATATCTGCATTTTAAATATTATTTCATCTTTTTGAGAGAAAAATATATTAGTAATAACATTTTTAGACCATCATTTCTGGCATCAATGTGGACAGCTAAATCCTTAAAACCTGAGAGAGTTTGGGATGCAATTCTAGACACAAAAGAACAGAATTAAGCATGGCTTCTTGATAGCAGCATTTTCTTGGGTGGGTTCTGTTTGCTAGAGGCAAGCGCGTCATTTAAGAGAGGCTTAAATCCTGATTGCTTTAGCTGCAAAAACCTTGCAGCTGTTTTAAGAGGACCCATCAGCAAACACTTAAATGGTATTTGTGAACAGCCGACAGCATGCTTCTTGGTGGTGGCACAGACCTTTAAACACCATCGAGTTGTGGCAATAAACATGGCTCCTGCTAATACCTCGGCCATGAGGCTAGACTCTCAGAAAACTAAGGAATGGGGTGGATCAAGCTGTCAAAGCCAGGACTAAAATCCTAGCCATATTGCTTAGCAAACTAAAGACTCATGTGGTCAGAAAAAGAGATATACAATAAAGATATATTCAGATGAAGAAAACCTCTAGATGGTTTACGGTGTGTTTAGAAATATTTATAGGCTTGGGAGAGAAAAGAAAAGGATAATCCTTAAAAAGAAAGAAGTTGGGTGTGGTGGCACACACCTTTCATCCCAGCATTTGGGAGGCAGAGGCTGTAGGATCTTTTCGAGTTCAAAGACAGCCTGGTCTACAGAGTGAGTTCCGGGACAGCCACAGATACACAGAGAAACTCTGTCTTTAAATAAAAAAAGAAAGATTAAAAGTAAAAATAAAAGAAATACAGTTTAAAATAAAACCACTTAAAAATGGAAGATACAGAGAATCTGAATACTATATGTTATTGTGTTGTCTTTGAATTGTTTGACAGCTGACGAAGGAGCAACAGCTGCTAAAAGACATTTGATTAAATGCTGCTGGATTAATCAAAAATATATATTTTGAAAATCCCTTGTTTTCAAAATTTAAGTCAAAAGATATGTTACTTTGAAGAAAAGGTTTTGCTTTTGTTTCCACAGGAAATGAGAGGCTGTGGATTCATTCTGGGTTAAAAAAAAAAACAGGTTTGATCAAGAAAGACCCCCTGAGAAATCTCCGATAGGAGCGCATAGCCCAGATGTCTGAGTTCTACGTCCAGAACAGCCTCAAGACTGCTGGTTGAGATGATCAAGTCTCACAATATTCCAGTCAGGACTCGACCATAATTCTCAATTCTCTTTAGGTCCCCATAAGATGATCAATGCCCCCCAATCAGCAGGAAGTATCCTGGAAAACTATGCCTACATTCCCAAATGGATGTTTGCCTTTGTTTAGAATGTTGGTTACAAGTTGTTACGGATAATGGTGAGGAAGAAAGCTAAACAAAGGAGATTAGACTCAGAGTTTTTGTTTTGAAGAAAAAACCGGGGGGGGGGGGTTAAGTGCTGTGGGACAATGGTCTTATACCCTGTAAAGATTTGTCTCTTGTATTGTTTAATAAAATGTGATTGGCTAGCAGCCAGGCAGGAAGTATAGGCAGGATAACCAGAACAGAATTCTGGGAAGAAGAAAGGCAGATTCTGCAGGTGTCACCCAGACATGGAGGAAACAAGATGAGAATGCCTCACTGATAAAGGTACCAAGTCATGTGGCTAACACAGACAAGAATAATGGGTTAATGTATAATGTAAGAGTTAGTTAATAAGAAAGTCTGAGTTAATTTTTTTTAAAGCCAACAAAATCAAGAGCCTGAAGAATACATACAATCACCACCAAGTAAACACATCAACTGATTTCAAAAGCAAATCTAAATTAAAGTACCACAATAAAGAACTCCAGCAGTTGTCAACATACTGACTCTTCATTTCACATCGAAGTTGAAAATCCTTATCATTTCTATTTTCCACAACAGAATCCTTACAGGTCATAGTCTGTCATACTTACAGATTTGAATGAAGCCTTTTCCAATCACAGATAGGTGTACACTTAACAGAACTGAAGCTGTTGGGTGGTATGGTAGTTTGACTGTAAGTGGCCCCCAAAAGCTCACAGGGAATGGCACTATTAGAAGGTGTGGCTTTGTTGAAGTGGGTATGGCCTTGTTGGAGGAAGCTGTGTCACTGTGGGGGCAGGCTTTGAGGTTTTCTATGATCAGGATACTACCAAATGTCTCAGCTAACTTCCTGTTGCCTCTAAGGTGTAGGATCCTCAGCTTCTCCTCCAACACATCTGCCTGCATGCTGCCATGCTCCCTGTCATAATAATGGACTGAACCTCTGACACTCTAAGCAAGCCACCCCCAATAACTGTTCCTCTTACAAGAGTTGCCATGGTTATAGCGTCTCTTCACAGCAATCAAACCCTAAAACAGGTGACCACTAATCAGTGTGATAACCTCAAATCATTAATAATTTCTAACTTAAGACTAACATGTGAGCTGAGATAGGAAAGTTAGGATTATCTACTTCTACTGTTGAGCTGGCTGAGGACTTTGTGAAATTTCTGACAATTTGTTATCTTGTGCTTCAGCTTTCTAATTTCAAATGAGTAAGTCTTTCCTCATCTTACTATTAAATTAAAATGAAATTATACCTAAATAAAGCATTTAAAACTGTGAGAAGAAACAAAGAGTTAAATGAGAAAACTCATTTTAATATCCATAGTGTTCAAGGACTGTTATGCTGAAGAACTTGACTGATCAAGAGTTTAAATAGTTTCTTATTGACAATCAAGAAACTGTTCACTGATAATAAATCAGTCTAAGCCAAATACTGTGCTCTTGGCTTTTTTAGATGGCTAAAACACTAAGAATATTTGGTAACTGGTAAAGGAAGGTAAGAATACTTTAATTCCAAATAAACACAATGATATAAATACCATGTAGCTGTGTTTCTATATGGTATATAGTGTACTGATACAAATATCTGCCTAGTTTTTTAAATAAATGTTAGAACAGAATTGCTACTTGTTCCTTTGATCATAAAAAAAATCAAGAGTAAAACAGAGAATAAGGGATGGAGAGATGGCTCAGTGGTTAAGAGCTTTGCCTGCTCTTCCAAAGGTCCTGAGTTCAATTCCCAGCAACCACATGTGCTCACAACCATCTGTAATGAGATTTGGTGCCCTCTTCTGGCCTGCAGGGATACATGCAGGCAGAACACTGAATACATAAGAAATAAATAAATCTTTAAAAAAAATAAAACAGAATAAAAGGAAAAAAAACAGTTTTAGCAAAAGTCAAAGACAAATGTAAAATGGCTCAAAAGCAATAGAGATGAACTAGGAGGAGGCACTGTAGGGAGCACTGCATGTGGGTGTCAAAAAATGTTGAGGGTGATGGCTTAAAGCAATATCAACAAGGTACAAAGGCTTAAACTAGAGCTACCTAGAAGGTGTTTGGTCCTAAATAGAGGACTGTACAAAACAAGGAATCACATAAGTAATGTTTACAGAGAAAATTGTCTCTCCAAGGCTATGGGTAACTTGAGGCTGTGTGATTTATCTATATCTAGATAAATCTAATAAAACTGACAAAAGAAAACAAACGACAAATAGTCAAAGAAAAACACTCCCAAGAAATTGTTGACAAAGAACAAAAGAAAACAAATACTTTCACTAATTAATAAAACATAATTACACAATAGGCTCTAATTTGGATCTTATAAAATATGTAATCATAAAATTTTATTCACTACAACAATCTCTGATAAACCAGCATAACTAATTACTTACCTCTGATTCATATTTCATTTTTTCTTCTTCTGAAATACGAGTAAACTCTTCTTTCTGGTGCTCAAATTCTGACTTGAGAAATGTATGCTCATAGCGAAGCTTATTATATTCAGCTCTATATCTTTCCACTTCCTAAATTACAAAGAGATTGCAATGCGTGACAAATCTGAAAGTGAAATTTGTACACTCTCCAAAAATCACTGTACAGTATAATTTTTGGTTTATTAACAGCCATTCTGAAAGGAAAAGATAAGCTTAAAAGAAATGTATATGAGCTCAAGGGAGCTGGCTCAGCAGTTATGATGCTACCTGCTGAAGAGTTCTCATGCCCAGAACCAATGGGAATGCTTGGTGGACCTAAGGGCCTGCTAGTAACTGCAGCCACTAGAAGACAGAGAAAGGACCATGGGAGCACAGGAGCTAGACCAGCTGACCAGACATCTTTGGGCTCAAATAAGAGAACCTGCCTTGTGAATAAGGCAAAGAGTAATCAAAGGATCCTGATACCAGCTTTGTTCTCCACACATGTACTTCAACATGTGCCCACACACCCACATGCAAGGATACACACACACCATGCACACCATATACATACACTTTACCCATGAAAAAGGAAAACTAAAACAGATTAGTACCCTCCTTGGAGTGTATCAATGAGATGAATTACCATTCAAGTTATACTCTGTCTTCACGGATTCTCACAGTGGTATCAAATATTTAATGTCACAAAAGTCACCACCTCTGAACTAAAATCTTAGTTAAGAATGTGGCATGTCTTTCAAAATATGGCTAGATTTTAACAAGTGTAACAAAGTACAAGACATCCCTCTCTAAAAGTCAGACTAGATAATCTCAAAGTAGAAAAAACTTACTTGAATACTTAGTGTACTAACTTAAGGCTTAGTCAAATATTGCAACCGTTCAATTCAAACACACTAGCCTGAAGAACACAACATTCCACCGCTCATCATCTACCAGAAACACCTAAGGTGCTCTAATCTTGTCACCAAACAACCTAAAAATGCTGCTGGCACTCTGAACACTCAACAAGAAACTTAGGCAACAGAGCAGTCAGGTATGGAAAATTCTATTTCAATAAGCACCAGGAAACTAGGCAATAATGAAGACTCCTAAAATAAGAGTTTAATAATTTTAGCTGAAAGACCTCTAAACAAATCTATAAACTAAGAAAATAGCTATGCTGATGTTATACAAAATACATACTAAGATTTTAAAACCTGCTCTTATTTAACTTGAATACCTACCCTTGGTATGAGTAATTTTATTTATAAATAATTCAGTCTACTTCCAAAGCATGATACCCTGCCACTAAGATATATTGCCATTAGGGGCATATTTGAAAAATCAGGATATCAATCTATAAATCATTACAAAAGAGAATTTTGCAAGTCTTCCTGCACAATGGCAGTATTTTAGATTACTCCAATCTCCCAAAGGGGTCCATTTTGAAGGAAACAGAAATAATTTACACACGTAAGAACTGATAGATTGGTTAAAAGTTAGCATATAAATATCTAGGCCAGTACCAAATTCATTCTCTGTAGTCTTTTCCTGTCCTCTTTATCAAACATTTAGTAATATAAGAAATCTGGTCTCAACCCAAAGTAAAAACAGGAGTATTTTTCTTTTTGAGGTTGTGTGATGTTAATATCGATTGTCTTTGGCAGGATGTAGAATCATCTGGAGAAGCCTCCAAACACACTTCTAGATCAGGTCAGGCTCTGCGAACACCTGTGAGGGGTTAGCCAGTGTAGGTTCACTGAGGGTGGGAAGATCCGCCTTCCAGTGAGGGCGGCAGCACCAGGAGCACAGAGCTAAGCAGGAGCATTCATCGTTCTCCACTTCCCTGGCTAAGGACGCAGTGAGAAGCTGCCTCAGAATCCTGCTATATTGCCTTCCTCACCATCATGGACTGCAGCCTCAAACTGTAAGCCAAAATAAATTGTTCCCTCCCTAAGTAGTTTTTGTGAGGGTATCAAAGCAACAGGGAAGTAACAAATCCATCCTTTGAGTTGACAAATATCATTTCACCTACTGTATGTTAGGAACCATTCTCAGGAACTTGAGAACAAAACACAAGTTCTTCCTTGCATCAAAAGAAAGGAAGTGCGGGCTGGAGAGATGGCTCAGTGGTTAAGAGCACTGGCTGCTCTTCCAAAGGTCCTGAGTTCGATTCCCAGCAACCACATGGTGGCTCACAACCATCTATAATGAGATCTGGTGTCCTCTTCTGGCGTGTAGGCATACATGGAGGCAGAATGTTGTATACATAATAAATAAATCTTTAAAAAAAAAAGTGCTTAAAGCATTCTATTGTGTTTTCCACTAGAAGTGCTAAAACGAAAGCCACAATAATTAGGCAAATTAGCATATTAGAAGGTAACAAGTATCACAGAAAAACAAAAATAGAGAGGTAAGTAAACTCCAAAAGTTTAGAGCAGGAAAGCAGGCTCTCAGGCTGCGGTATTTAGCAGGGAAATGGGATAGGAAGCGGTCAAAGAAGGCTTAGTGGAGTAACATTTTTGGGCAGATTTGCAAGAGATTAAGGAGTCAGCCAAAAGAGATCTAAAAAATAAAAAATATTCAAGGCACATACAGCACTAATGCAAAGACTCTTGAATCCCACCATTTCTTGAATACCAGTCAAATATCAGGAGGCCAGCATAGATAGAGGAGGAAGAGAGACAGAGAGATAATGGAGTCCAATCCTATTAACACCTCAGAGACCACTGTAGGGACTGCCATGGAGAGAAGATTTAGGTAAATCAAGAATGCTTTCCACGGAGGGATAAAGATGAATGCAGTTATTCTACCTAATTACTTACTTCATCCAGAGTGCGGAAACGCTCTCGCATTGGAGCTTCTAATTCTTGCTGTATTTGGGCTTTTACCAATTCCAATTTTTGTGGTGTTAATACCTAGTACATTAAAAAAAATACAAACAACTATAAATACAAAAATGAAGAATTTCAAAGTCTCTTGTATGACAAGTATAATTACAGACATTTTTACACTTTGGTTAATTTGTATAATCACTAAATACGACTTATCAGAGCTGGGGGAACAGCTTAGCAGTGAAAGCACCTGCCACAAAGGCAATATAACTATAACTCCAAACTCAGAAGGTGGAGACAGGATTCCCCAAAGTGAGCTGACCAACAAGACTAGCCTTTATCAGTCAGCACTGGGTTTGACCTAGATCTCATCTCAATGAATAAGGGAGAAGAGCAATTGAAGGTAATTCTCAGCATCAATTTCAGGCCTCCACATGCATTTGCACATACATGAATGTGTTCTCACACATGCTCTCAAAGGCATTTTCACAAATGTGTGAAAATACACACACACACACACACACACACACACACACTGGTGAAAGAGAACAAGATAAAAACAACCAATTACTGAAATAACAACTTAAGAATCTCAATCTTGGTATCAGAGATGTCAATATGACTAATGAAAAAAAGCCACTTATAATTTTTATACTGGGCCATGGTGGCGCACACATCCCAGCACTGGGAGGCACAGGCAAGCAGCTCTCTGAGTTCGAGATTAGCCTGCTCTACAAAGTTCCAGGATAGCCAGAGTTACATAGAGAAACCCTGTTTCAAAAAGAAAAAAGAAAAGAAAAATCACTGATAATTTTTATAATTGTTAAGAATTTACTTCTCAGCTAAGACTACTGTGTAGATACAATGACTGATAGTCTATTTTCTAAATACATAATAAAGGTGTAGTAATTTGTCATACCACAGAAAATTCTTCAGATTTATTTTCAAAAAGAAAGGGGAAATGATGCAATTATATTATTAAAATTAATTAAAAATTAAGAATATAGGGCCCAGGCTGTTGGCTAGGGTCATGTCTGGGTCTGTGCCCTGCTGCTGCCAGGTCTGCGTTGATGTCTGAGGTTCCTGCTGCCACCAAAGACTATGTCAATGTCTGGGGTGTGGGTCACCACCTGGGGTCATGTGTATGTTCAAGGGCTATGCCACCACTGATTCCACGCCTGTCTGGGTGACCTGCACTGTCACTCAAGGCCATGGTGACATCCTGGGCCCCGGCTGCTTCTAAGTACCATGTCGGGGTCCATTGTCCAACTGCAGCTGGAGTTTACGTGGATGTCTATGGCCCATGTAGCCACCAGGGGCCATTACAGACATCAGGAGTCTGGGTTGTCACTTAGGGCCATGCTGGTATCCAAGTGCTGAGCCTCCGCTGAACCATATACATCTGGGTGGCCTGTACTGCCACCAGGGGCCATGATATCATCTGGGCCTGTGCTGCTGCCAGGGGCCATTCTGGGTCCATGGCCCTGACATAGTCATGGTCTATCATAGCCAGTGGTTTCTACTACCACTTAAGCCTGAGAAGATAGGGCTACACAGAATTGGCCCCACTCCTCATTGGCTGCAGCCAATAGGAAGAACTGGCCCTGCCCCTCAGCAACTGGAGCACTTGGGAGAGAGGTCCCTACACCAATATTGATAGTGTAGTAGAAGCCCTCTAGAGGCCTTGAACCAGATCAGACTCACTGCAATGAACACTTATTAAGTAAAGATATATGGACTAAAGGGTAAACTGTGTGACTCACTGGGTCACACCACAGCTTCCACACCAAGAGTTTTTTGTTTTTGTTTTTAAATTTCGTTTTGCTCAGTGTGGGGGGAGGTTGCATGGGCAGAGGGCAGAAATGAGGGGACAGGAGATGAGTGGGATTGGGATACATAATGTGAAGTTCAAAGAATCAATAAAAAGTTTTAAAAAATTAAGGACAATTTATTTTTAAAAAGCTGTTATTCTGACCAGCAAAACTAATTTTAGCTCTATTCTGTCATACTCTCTTACAGCACTCACTTCAGTGAATAATTAATATTTATGTAAGCAACATATGGGCACACTCCTTGTCGCTAAGATTCGTCATTATTTTTCCAACACGTTCCCTTACTCCTACCATATAGGATCTACTGAATTCCTGTTTCATGAATCAATAAAAGAACAAATGAACAAATGCTGGCTGGAAAAATAATATCATGAATAAAGTACATCTTTATTCGTTTATTCAATATTTCACAGTTGCTCAAAATACTACACTCTACTGAATGAAAGTCTTCTAAATATAAAACATTATGTAATACATGATCATTTACATACAATTTTGTTCTGAGTATCTTACATGCAGCAATTTAGCTAATCCACAAACCCCCACGAAGTGGCTACACTGAAGCATACAAAGACTCTAAATAACTTTGTAAAGGTGGCAAAGACTCAGAATGAAGCATGCATCTTCCCATAATAAATTAAAATTCTGCTGTGAAAAATTAATCATTCACAAGTAACAATAAAGTAGGCAAATAAAAGCTATTAAAAAGTAAAAACAAAGAGAAAAGGTATTTTAGATAGAATGAATGCATGCACACACACACACACACACACACACACACACACACACACACACACACACACACAGAGGAAAAGCTAAAGCTTCAGCACTAACAAGCCAAGTATGCTGACTCAGGTCTATGACCTCTACACTCAGGAAACGAAGACAAGAATGTGTTGTGTTCAATGTCAGTGTGGGGTACACAAACAAACCATCAAAAAGAAGAGGAGACTAGAGAAGATGGGGGAGGAAGAGAAAAAGAATAAAGAATACTACAACAGCTGGGAGTTTAGGAATGAACAAAGCAAAAGCTTTGGCAGGAGACCCCTGTAGCTATGGGAGAAGCAGCAGTGGAGGGGACCACAGAAATCAGGCACAACTAGTGTCAAGTCAAGGTGATGCGGATCTAAGAAGGATGGTAACTAAAAGGAATAAGTTAATAGGATCAGGATCCTATTTCAAACAACTTAATTATAAAGAGAAGGAAAACTAGAAAAATTAAGGAAATCAGAACAAAGATGAATAGGTTAAAGGTATTGCAGAATATGAATTTCAGTGTGGTAAAAATATGAGCTATACTTTTAAAGGGTGGTCACCTTGGTATGTAACAGAGATACATACTGAATAAGTTAAGACTGAAATAATATGGTCTTATTCAAATCACTGTGTAGAGAATGACAAAACAGACTGAATGGTAACAGCTAAAAGCAACGGTTCAAATATGATAATGGTGCTGAAGACATGAGGATACATGACATCACTCTACGTTCATGTACATGCTGAAGGTTTCCATAAGTAGGAGTTAGTTAAAAATGAAAGGCTTAAACCTCTAGCCAAAATAATAAAAAGCTAGATATCTCAGCCAAATCATGAAGAAAAAAATTTAAATGGCTTTTAAAATACCAGACAAAAGTGAACACTGAGGGGACCCAGGGCACAAGACACAAAGTATGCACAGCAGAGGCTCATAAACTCCCTGTCCTGAGGAAACAAAAGGAGAATCAAGAGCAGAGTGGCGGCACTAGAGGAGCACGCCCAGAGCTCCCAGAGCACTAGAGGAGCACGCCCAGAGCTCCCAGAGCACTAGAGGAGCACGCCCAGAGCTCCGAGCTCCGCACAGGGTGGGGACCCATCAGTACAGCTGGGGAAACTGCGTAAGCCGAGGAAAGAACTGCCTGAGAACAGCCCGTGAATAATTCCTGGTGTCCAAAGCCTGAACGAAAAACTTAATTTCACAAATAAATGGACAGTCACGTATGTCTTGTCTCAGCAGTGGAAATAAGCATCATACTAAAGGTGTCTCTAACCTCAGAGCAAAGCCCGGAACCAGGGAGCTGTTTGCAAGTGATGAGGCTGTGCCCAGAGCAAAGATCAAGAACATCGAGAGGAACACAGAAATATCCAACCCCCAACAAAATACAACTTTACAGAGTCTAGCATCCAATAAAAAGTTCTCAAGCATGAGAAGACAGAGAATACCACCTGATACTGAAAAAGAAAAAAAAAACTAAATCACCAACCTTAACAGACCCCAAAGTCACAGAGAAAGACATTAAAACAGTTGTTAAAAAGTTCCCATAACTGTTCAAAACACTAGAGAAAAGACTGAATGTGTTAAAGAGATAAGAAAAATATAAGAAGACAATTATGGAGATGAAATTTACAATTCTGAATTTCAAAAAATACTGTCTGGGACTAATTTAGAATAGACAATGCAGAAGAAAACATCAATGAACTTGACTAAAGTGAACACCATAGAAATTCTCTGAAACAAAACACAGGAAAAAAAGGAAAGACTAAAATTAACAACAGAATCTTGGAAAGCTAGAATTTCAAATAATTAGCATTAAGAGCATAACTTCGATCTTCAAGAGGTAAAAGAGAAAAAAACTATAGATAGAACACCTCCAAATTTTGTTTGGTTAAAAATTATAAGACCAATAAAAACTCAAGACCTATACAGTTCTATAATCCCAAGCACTAAGAAGCAAAGGTATGTGATCAAAATTGTTCAAAAGTAATAAAGAGCTGGCAATGGGGGTGGGGGGAAAGACAGCAAAGACTCAAATGTCACAATGACAGCACCTCTGAAACACACGTGAAACACAAATGACAAACTGATTACAAACCAAAAACCCAAAAATCATCTTTAAGGAATTCTCTGTCAACTGAGAATTCAATATTTAGTGAAACTATTTTTGTAGAACAAACTTTTTCAGACACATAAAAGTTGGGAAAGATCTCAACAGCAGTCCCACACTATAATAAATGGTTTTTTAAAAGTCCTTGGGAAACAGGAAAATGTTCATAAGCATGTATTAGAGAGAAATATGGATTGGGAAGGGAAAAGGGCATAGTGTAGCAGTCATGTATAAGTAAATAAATAAAAAGGAAGTCACTGGCCCTTAACAATTCTGAAATCCAGTAGCCAAGCACTAGACTTCCACTGATTCGGTTTCAAAGCCTCTGTGGCTCATGGCTCAGCTTTCTGAGCTCTTGGATTTTGTTTGATTTGGTTTGGTTTTTCGAGACTAGGTTTCTCTGTGTAATAGCTCTAGCTGTCCTGAAACTCAATCTGTACACCAGACTGGCCTTGAACTCAGAGATTCTCCTGCCTCTGCCTCCCAAATGTGGGGATTAAAGGCGTGCACCACTACTGCCTGGCAGGCTCTTAGTTTTTGTCTGAGGCTGTCCTA
The DNA here is from genome assembly GCA_004026605.1 of Ondatra zibethicus. Lineage (NCBI taxonomy): Eukaryota > Metazoa > Chordata > Mammalia > Rodentia > Cricetidae > Ondatra > Ondatra zibethicus. Next base: position 105,469 of record PVIU01002664.1, read on the forward strand.
TCTTTTGCATGACAGCAAGCCCGTGTCTGCAACCCATTAGGTTTAACAGTCTTACTTTTGCCAATAGAGATTTTGTGGATACAAAAGCCTCTATTACTTTGTACTTTCTAAGTCCATTTCAGTCCAAGTAAGCCGAGCTTCTCCCAAATAAATGCCTCAAAATCTTTCTGAGTCTTGTGGGAATTTCTGAGGATTTCACTCCAATAAACAAAGCCCATGTGTGCGAACCTTCTTATATAATCCTATTTGTATTTTTATGTTTTGCCTGAGATGGCTGAGACAATACTTCAAACTTCCGAGAGGCCCTCTGGTTTGAGTGAAGAGAGGAGAAATCTATGCTCATTTGACAAGACCCTTGATGTGATTATTCTGTTCTTCTGCTCACTCTGAGATCTTAAGGTATGGCTGCAACTGGTCTTTACATAACAATTTCAATATACTTCTGCTGCTTAGCATTTTTATCATTTGGAAAGATGATAAAAAAAAAAGAGAACTCTTTTGAATACCAAGTCCATTTTCTTTTTGCTCAAGAGCTCTTCAATTAATCTTTTATGTTTCACATTTTACTACAGGAGAATAACAAAAAAATAAAAACAAAAAACAAGTGACACAATCTATGTTTTACTTTTAAATCTTTGTATATGGGGGGAGATATGTACATTGTTGTGAAGTATATGCACATATGTGTAAAAGTGCACATGTATGCACATGTGTGGAGTTCATAGGTCATGTGTCTTCCTTAATCTCTTCTCCACCTTTTATTTTTTTTTTTTTTAAGATGGGGTTTCATCATAGAACCTTTACTGATTTGGCTAGGGAGCTTCAAGGCTCTACCCCTCTGTCTCCTACATAACCCAGCACTGCCACCCAGCATTACAGATGAGAACCACCATGTCCAGAGCAGAAATGATACTGACTGAGCCATCTCTCCAGTCCCTTAATTCTTTGTTTAGGCTAATTAGTCAATATGATAAGTCACTGTCATCATTCTTAGTAGTGTTATTATTTACCAATAGTTTTTTCAATTTCCTTTCTTTAATTTTTTAAATATTATAGAAAACATTATAGCATTTTCAAACATATATACTAGGACTTAAAAATCTTTTCAGCCATACATCCAGAATTGTTAGTTAACAAATTCTGCTCTCTACATAATTGCGGGACACTAAGCTTCAAGTACAAGTAGTCTCTTTCTCTTTAGTTTCCAAGAACATGTTCTTACTTCATTCTGAACCTTAGAGTGCAGATTATGGCAATGACGATCATTTAGGCCTTCCTAGACTGCTTTAAACCTTACGGTACTCCTCACAATTTTTATTCCTACCGCCTTTCCAGTTCTAAAACGACTCCATTGTTTGAGGTATTTGTTACATTTGCAGCCAGCTTTCAAGCACCAAAACCTGAGTATCATAATGGCATTAAAATAAAGACTTCCCATTACATACCTGTATTATCTTACATTATTTATGGGTTAGGGTGGTGGTTCTCAACCTTCCTAATGCTGCAACCCTTTAGTACTGTTCGTCATGTTGTGGTCACCCCCAACCATACAGTTATTTTCACTGATACTTTATATCTGTAATTTTGCTACTGTTATTAATTATACTATAAACACCTGTCTTAGGGTATTTTCCAATGGTCTTAGGTGAGCCTGTGAAAAGGTCATTGGACACCCCACAAAGGGGTCACAACCTACTGGTTGAGAACCACTGGGTTAGGGTACTATTTAATGTCAAGTGAATGCAGCTAAAGGGTTGATCTCGCCTGGGACCAGGAGTTCTTTCCTAGTTTACTAGTTATATTAGCAGAGCTCAGCTCTTATGCTGATAGGGCTGCGGCCTTCAGCCCCTGGGAGCTGCCCACCATCTGTCACATTGCTATTTCATATGGGAGTCTACTTCTTCAGAGCCGGCAGAACATCTTTGCTATTCCTCACCCTTGAGGATTTTAAAAAGGAATTATCTGATCAGTTAAGACACACTTTTGATTAAGGCCCATAAAAATCTGAAATTCAAAATGTTTCAAAGCTGTAGCTTTCTGTACCATATGAATGCTCAGAAAATTCCAGATTTTGGAGCATTCTGGACTTCAGATTTTCAGATTAAAGGTGCTCAATCACTGAAATCTGAAATATTCCAAAAGTTGAAAAATTCAATTATCTGAATACTTCTGGTTCCACACACTTCACATACGGAACACTTAATCTGTGATAATAGCTTACAGATACAGATCACTTACATGTTACACATCAAAGCACTAATACTGTCTTTGCAATGTCTCATTTCATCTGTATAATTACCTGTGAAGTAGGTACTTTTATTCCTGTTGACTACTAATGCAAAAATGTTCTTTAAATAAATGTTTTTTGTATCTTTGCCTATGAAAGTCAGTAGAGTAGCCAACGCTACATCGGCATTTTTTTTTTTTACTGCTAGATAAAAAGATGTTTATTTCTAAACATCATCTTTCATATCCTCCACTTAAATATTTCTTGTAGATACTACTTAATTTACTGAAGTTTTCTTAACATAATTTATACAAATTAAAAACAACCATTAAAGCAAATAGCTAAATCAATCCTTCCCTTCCTCCTCCTCTTGTGTATTTCTTTAGCTTATTTTAAGTATATGTTTGTGTGTGTGTGTAGTATGCATATATGAGTGCTGGTGCCCATGGTGTGTACAGGTGGAGATGCAGGCAGCTGTGAGCTGGACACGGGTGCTAGGCACCAAACTCAGGTCCTCTTCAAGAGTAGTAAATACAGTAGCCAGTCCATTTATATATTGTGATAGTTATCTGACTATATATATGTGTGTGTGTGTGTGTATATACATATATGTGTGTGTATATATATCTGACCATATATACATATATACTTATGTGTGTGTATATGGTCAGATAACTATCACAATAAAACCAGGTATGTTAGTAAACACAATCTTTCCTAGAAGAATTACATTTGTCAGCAAACATTGGCATTCTATAATACCCAAGGTTTTTTGGCAAGTTATACCATCCAAAAGATACACAAATAAGATCACAGGAAGAATAGTATTTTACTTCAACATGAGAAAGAAAATGTTTGGCATATACTAATCTATAAATAATGTTTTTTATTTTTATTTTTATTATTTTTTTATAATTATTTTTAAAAGTTAGCTAGGGACTGGAGCGATGGCTTAGTGGTTGAAAGCACTGGCTACTCTTCCAGAGGACCTGGGTTTGATTCCCAGCACCCAAATCATAGCTCACAAGCTTCTTCAACTCCAGTTTCAGGGGATCTGTCCTCGCTAAGGTTTCTATTCCTGTGATGAAAGACCATGAGCAAAAGCAAGTTGAGGAGGAAAGGGTTTATTTGGCTTACACTTCTACATCACGGCTCATCATCAAAGGAAATCAGGACAGGGCTGATACCTAGAGGCAGGAACTGGTGCAGAGGTCATGAAGAGGTGCTGTTTACAACCTGATTTCTTACAGAAACCACGACCACCAGTCCAGGGATGGCACTACTCACACTAGGCCTTAATCGCTAATTAAGGAAATGTCCCACAGGCTTGCCTACAGCCTGCTCTTCTGGGGGTATTTTCTTAACTGCGGCTCCCTCTTCTCTCAAATGACATCAGCTTGTGTCCAGTTGACATAAAATTATCCAGCATAGTATCCAACACCTTCTTTCGGTCTCCATGGGCACTAAACAAACATGTGATGCACAGACTTACATGCAGGCAAAGCACCCACATATTAAAATAAAAGTAATTTTAAATTTTTAAATGAACCAGGTAGCTCGGCTTTACCTGTAAGTCTAGACACAGAATAGGCCAAAAAGAGGAAAATCTAGCTCAGGACCAGCATTGCCAGCATTGGGAGGAGGCCCCATCTCAAAGCAAAAGTTGATTAGGGTTCTCTACTAGTAAAATCACTGAAGCAGAAGACAGAGAGCCCTTTATAAAATCTGCTCTATTTTAGATGGCATCTTAGTTTTCTAGGCCATGAAAGAAAATTAAAATCGGGGGGGGGGGGTTTTAAAAAAATCAGAAACATTTGTTTCAGAGTTTAGGGGGCTTGAAGTCTCAAATCACGGTATTAGCAAGTAATGATCCCTTTGAAATCTACAATAATCGTTCCTTGCCTTTTCCTGAGCTCTGCTGCTGTATTAAAATACAGATCAGCACACAGCAGTCTCTATCACCCCCATGTGCCCTCTTGCGTCTCGTCTCTTTTCTTATAAAAATGTCTAACACTGGGCTAAAGGCTCACCATATTCTAGTATGACCTCATCAACAATAATGCCTGAGATAACTTTATTTTCAGATGAGATCATATATTGAAGGATTAAGACTTCAACCTGCCTTTTTGAGGGATAAAATGAATTTGTAACAGATACGAAAGAAAACTAGACAACAACTTTGAAGATACTGAAACTCTAGGCATACATGAGAAAGAATTCCAGCATTATATATTAAAAGAACAATAAACTTGATTCATTATTTATTCCACTCATTCCTGACATTCATTCAACTAATATGAATTTGCTAGGTCTAAGCATTGGAGATACACTGAAAACAAGTTCCTGTCTTAAATCAGAATGAAAATGCTATCATTTGAGTAGCTACCATGTGCCGAGTACTTAATAAAAATATGTACTATCTCATTAAGTCTTACAACAAACACATTAGGTAGAAACTTTTATTATCTTTACCACATGAGAATGATAAAGTATGGAAACACAGTTACTTGATGAAGGTCATCCATTGACCCTTTTCCACTATAAAGGTCCTTTTTCATAATAAATCCTTTGTCTTACAATCTATTTTATGTGATGCCAATACAGCCACTTCAGCCTTAAGCTTATTCTCATATATGCTTAGAACAAGCGAACATATATTTAGACTTTACTCTTAGGGACAGATTAAATGGACAGTATCTAAAGAATATCTTCAATGCCTCAAGCCCACATGGAGAAACCCTGCTTCAAATAACAAAATTAAAACAAACAAAAAACTTCTTCCGTTCATAGAAGCCTCTCAACTTTTATGAAAACAAATTACAATCTATGAGAGCAGAAATCGTTGTACATGTAGTAAAAACACTGGTAGTTGTTGCAGACAACAGTCTCAAACATGAGCTAATCTTTTGGCGGCGTATGGCTTGATGGTATGCACGGTGAAAAATACTCAAACTGTATGTTCAGAACCGAGGCTGCAGTAAACCATGCAATGTAACACATGTGAGTGTTGCCAGAAACACCTAAGATTCATTTGTGTTTTATTTTGAAACAACTTTTAGAAGTTACCAAAAGGTTTCATGACCCCCACATTACCTATGCAATTGAAGATGAGGCTGGGGCCTACAGCTTAAGAAGTTAAATAGAATACATGAAAGACTAGATTAGCTATCAACTGCAGATATAGCAAAGTAACCATTAGCAACATAGCAAGAAACATATTTACCAAAACCTACTTATTTCCAGTAACAACATGACTAATTTAATATAAATTCAAATATACTTTCTCACCTGCAGCTTCATTTTTTCCAAGTCTTTAATTTTCTCTACTAATTCCCCTCTTAACTCTTCAAGGAGCAGTTGGAATTTTTCCTGGTTAGTTTGCTTTTCATGTAACACACGCTTAAGTTCATTTTGTGATTTAACGTATTCTTCCTGCAACCTGATTTTTAAAAAAGAATTCAATTTTAAATGCACATTTTATTTCAAATTCACTGCTTTATATAAAGCAAACCAATACTGCAGAAAAACAAGACAGATAAGACAATCCATTGAACATATTTTTTCTTTGCAAACTTTCATCTAATTATTAGTTGTAATTTCTGAAAGCAATTTTATTTTAAGAAAAAAACCCACACTTATCAACCTAGATATATTTAAAGTTTTATGTCTTGCTACTTTCAAATAATACTACATCCACAACTCACTTAATATCATAGATTTGAACAAAGTAACCTATTTTTACTATATTGTGTTAACTATATATACTGCAAAATAACAAAAATATACCACATGCTCCAGAGCAAACATTCAGCCAATACAATTCCAGTAGCAATTTTTTAAGCAGTCACTTCTTGCCCACGCGTCATCTCCAAATTTAAGTACTTTACCTTTTGTGTTCAATTTTGAGAGCCTGATAATTATGCTTATGATGTTCACATCGTACCCTTTCATCAATTAACATATTTTGGAACTCAGGCTCAGGATTCAGCCTACTGTCTCCACCAGGTGGAAATAAACTAGGAAATGTGTCCATATTTGTAAGGGAGCTGACAACCATGAAAAGAATAAGCTGTGGGTTTCGTGTTGCTGCAGTTTTCTTTCAGGAATATTTCCAGCTTCGTTCTTGCTAAGGCAGAATCCCAGGAAACCGAATCATGCCTGCACAGGGAATGCACATAATTAATACTCAGCAACTTAAGCATCCTTTGGTTCTACATAACGGTTAGCAATTATTTATTTTCCTATCTTTTTTATTTTTAAAGTTCAGTTTTTAGATTTCTCCTTGTTCATAAAAGAAATACAAAACTAAAGTTGAACAATAGGTTTAGGCTCTTCCATGGAGAAACTGTAACCATCGAGCTCACACCTTCAGATACCAGCCCTAGCAAATCAAAAGTTACTGATTCACTAAGTAAGGTGTTTCTCAAAGTTACTGTAGGAAACTTTCAAGAGTGGGGGCTGGTATAAAATATGTATTTCCAGTAATTAGGGGGGAAATTATAAAGAAATAGGTAAGTATCTGGAGAAAAATAGCAATCTTCACAAAGATGACCTTCAGTAATTCCATCTGTGAGTGGTGCTCACACCATAAGCTGCACATGGGAGGCAGACTCAGATGAGAAATCAATTAGCACACAAATATTGAGTTTTTCCTATGTGTTACTATGCTAGGAACAGAAAAGATCACTTCACCTATCCCCAAATATACTGATCTAGCATTAATTACTGTAGTAACTAAATGTTTATTGTATGTACAAGTTAAAAGTGATGGGAAAATGTTTCATTATAAAAAATAAAATTGCCGGGCGGTGGTGATACACGCCTTTAATCCCAGCACTTGGGAGGCAGAGGCAGGTGGATCTCTGTGAGCTCAAGGCCAGCCTGGTCAACAAGATCTAGTTCCAGGATAGGCTCCAAAACTACAGAGAAACTCCATCTTGAAAAACCACAAAAAAAGAAAGGAAGGAGGGAGAGAGGGAAGGAAGGAAGGAAGGAAGGAAGGAAGGAAGGAAGGAAGGAAGGAAGGAAGGAAGGAAGGAAGGAAAAAGAAAAAAAATCAACTCAAATAGTTCTGTCCCTTTTACATCATTAACCTTTCTCCAGACCACTATATATACATTTTTCCTTCCCTTAGAGGTCAACATGAACTACTTTCTATTACAATAACGGATCTTTTTGGCTTATGGAAACCATTCACCAAATTACTCCATCTTGCTTAAAATACATACTCTCTGCTAAATTACTGTCATGTCTACACATATATACATATGCATACACACACACACACCTATAAAAAGCACTAAAATCTAGTACTCTCCTGCCGCCCCCTCCCACAAAAGAGGAGTGCAAAGAGACTGAATGTAACTGGCAATGTTTCTAGCTCGAGAGTACAGTTCACCCAAAGTCTGAGATTATCATACAACCTATAGAACTCTTCCCTTCCCCCATCCTTATAAAACTATATAACATAAGTAGCTTATAAGAATGAAATAGAACTTTTATCATTGTAATATTTACTTACATAGAAGTACGTTTGTGTGTGTGTGTGTGTGTGTATATATATATATATACTTACACAGAAATATGCATTTCTGTACTGTATATATGGTCACATACTAAATGGATATTATACATCACTTCATTCAACCACGCAACATTACATTCGTCTCAAGTTTAAACAAAATGTTCATTAAGATACACATTCTAGCTGATCACAAGTGGCTCGCACCTTTAACTCCAGCATTCAGGAGGCAAAAGCAGTAGGATCTATTTCTGTGAGTTCCAGACAACCCTGATCTATATAGTGACCTCTAAGACAACTAGGGCCACACAGTGAGACCGTGCCTCTAAGTAAAAAACTAGTTAGATCATTTTCAAAGACAGCTTACTAAAAGAAAGGTGGATGACTAAGAATACATGACAGAAACCATGCATACCTGAGGAGCCTAAAATATTTCCTATCACTTAATTCCTTAGAACAAAGGTCTTCCAAATTCTTCTCTAATATGACCATTAAAAATGTTACATGGAAAAATTTAAATAAACCAAAAAACCTTACCTAAAACAGGGATTTTCAACTTCAGCATTATTGCCATACAAAAGAATACAGTTCTCGGTTGTTAGGAGGCTATCTTGTACAGATGGTATCTAACAACATTCTAGTCTCCATTCATTAGAGGCCTAAAGTACCTCTCCCAGTTGAGAAAGCCAAACATCTCCACATATTGCTATATGTAGTCTACCCCTTCCACCCTAGAACCCCACCCCATTAAGAGTGAGTGACCTAAGAAGAAAAGTAGGAAAACAGACATTGTAAACAAGAGATTTAAACACCAGTGTTATCTTGTTGGACACTGTGAAGCTGTATCTTTGTCAAGGTACCTTCTGATTGGTTTAATGAAAGAGCTGACTGGCCAATGGCAGGAAGTGGTTAGGCGGAAAAGCTAAACTAAGAAGATGCTGGGAAGAAAGGCAGACTAATGGGGAGTCAACAGCAGATGCAGGGAAAGCAGGAGATAAACATGCCATACTGAAAAAAGGTACTGCCATATGGTAGAACACAGATAAGAAATATGGGTTAACTTAAATGGAAAGGGCTAGTTAGTAACAAGCCTAAACTATAAATGCTTGAGCATTTATAATTAATAAGTCTCTGTGTGGTTATTTGGGAGCGGGCTGGCAGGACAGATAAAGTCTGCCTACACATTAGTAATTGCACTAACATATGCAGAATACATGTCTCAAAAACAAATTTAAAAGAAAAATCATAACCATATGTACCTTAACAAAAACTTTTTGTTTAAACATAGCAGCAAAGAAAAGTTAGAGGAAAAGGGAGAAAAATACTGCAAGCATTAAAAGATAAATAGTAAATCTGCATTATCAGATAAAGTCAATTTTTAAGTCCGCTCCAAAAAACAAACAAACAAAACAAAACTAGAAAAATGAGGGACATCCATAATGATAAAAGTTAAATCCGCCAGGCAGAGGTGGTTGTTTTAAATTTATATATTTATTATGGCCACTTAATATATATGCAGATTTGTGAGAGCTATAAGAAAAAACAGATTTATAATCATAGAGAGAAAATGTTACCACAATTCCTGGTGACTAACAGATCAAGCACGTTCTGTGGATTGTTTTCTGTTTGGAAGGGGAAATGTAGGAATGGTTATTATATGCATATATCTAATTTTATAATTTCAAAACTAACAAATCCTTTTCTAAGGTAGTTGTGCCATTTTCCATTCAACCAACAACATATGAGAGCGAGTTCTGCTTCCTTACATTTTTGCCAACAGTTGGGGCTGCAAATCTAATTTTAGTCATTTTAGGGAGTACAAAGTGATATCTCATTGTAGTTTTAATCTGCAGTTCCCTTAAGCACTTTTTTTTACATATTTAATAGCCTATAATAGATCTTTTAAATCTGAGAAAGAATCTTTGTTTTAAGAACAATCAAAGTAAAAAGTAAGTGGAAAAATGGGAGATAGCTGAGTATATTTTAGGGGTAAAAGCCAAAATTTAAAATTTCTCAGTACACTAACCACTTACATAAGTACACATTTCCCCATTTGTAAATACTAACTCCCTTTTCTAGAAAGCCTTTCCCATCACTCTACATCTGATCTTAAATTTATCTTAAATATTACATTGACTCTTACCCAATTTTCAAAACACTGCCAAAGCAGTAAAATGAATCAATATTCCCAGGACACAGGAGGCTGAGGCAGAATCATCATCATCACCCTGTCCAGTTCAGAGATGAGCATAACAACACACTTAGACTGTCTCAAAAGAGAACCCAAACACCAAAGCTCAATAACGCATTGCATCCTCGATGAAGTACTAACTCTAGCAAACATAATTAACTTTCTGTATACTAGCTGTGGTGGTTTGAAAGAAAAATTACCCCCAACTGGAGTGGCACTATTAAGAGGTGTAGGCTTGTTGCAGGAAGTGTGTCGCTATGGGGTGGGTGTGAGGTCTCTTTTGCTCAAGCTTCCCTCAATGTGACTGTTAACTGACTTCCCGTTGCCTGTAAGATGCAGCACTCTCGGCTCCAGCTCTACAGCTGTCTGCACATCACCATGCTCCCTGACATGATGATAATGATTGAATCCCTGAAATTGTAAGTGAGCCATCCCAATTAAATGTTTTCTCTATAATAATTCCATGGTCATGGTGTCTCTTCTTCACAGCAATAAAAACCCTAACTACAACAGAAGCTGGCACCAGGGACTAAAGTATTGCTGTGACAGACCTGACCACATGTTTGTTTGAAGAAATTTAGACTTTGGTACTTTGGGTTTGAAAAGCAGTGGAATGCTTTAAGCACTGCTTAATCAGGCACACTAGTAGGAGCATGGAAGACATTTAAACTGGAGAGGAAACAATTTAATTTCCTCACTTAAATTCAGAGGAAAATACTTTTAGTATGTTGCCTACTATGTTCCTGTGATAGTTTGGTGAAGAAAGTGGCTGTCTTTTGTCCTTGTCCAAAGCGTTTGCCTGAAGCTAAAACGAAGAGTTTTGAATTAATTCCATTGGTACAAGAAATCTCAAAACAGTCTGATATAAACTCTCTTGTGTGGTTACTAGTGTTCATGCTTATGAAGATTTATAATGAAAAGGAGCAAGCTGAGCAAGGTAAATAACAAAACTGAAAATTTTGAGAAGAAAAAGAAAACTAAGAAGTGAAATAGAGCTAAATTCTGTGTTCAAGGAGATAAACAGACTAAAAATGGAATAAGGGGCTGGAGAGATGGCTCAGTGATTAAGAGCACTGACTGCTCTTCCAGAGGACCCAGGTTCAATTCCCAGCACCCATGTGGCAACTCACAACTGTCTGTAACTCCAGTTCCAGGGGACCTTACACCCTCAGCAAAACACCAGTGCACATAAAATAAAAATATATAAATTTTAAAAAAGAAATGGAATAAAGGGAGTTGTAACCTCAGGACAAGATCCCACCCAGCTAAGTTTCCAACTTGTGAAAAGAAACTAAAGAAAAGCTTAGAGCAGAATGTGGTGGCACGTGCCTTTAATCCCAGGACTAGGAAGGCAGAGTCTGAGTCAGATCTCTGAGTTTGAGGCCAGCCTGGTCTATGAAGGAAGTTTGAAGATAGTCAAGCTTGGGCAGTGAAAGAAAGCTGGTGAAAATGTATTTGAATTAGGGTGCCATGTTCCAACCCCAGTAAGCGACAGATGTTGGCAGCTTTGGCCATGTGGTTTGGGCTTTAGAGTTAAGGATAGAAGAAATGGGTTATGGAATTTGCCTCCTTGCCTAAAGAAAGTCACTGAAGTCAAGCATGTGTCAGGAGTGTCCCTGAATGGAGGCCTGATAGGCCATTGTGTGAAGCTGTGAAGTTGAAGCCTGCATTGCCTAGGAGATCCCAAGATGTTGCAGATGCCAGCACCCTGGGACACCTGCCAAGGATTGCTGCTAATAGGGAGTGGATCCAGCCCAAGAGAAAGAAGTATGTTGTAGTCAACAAATCAGAAAGGAGTTGGATATCTGAAGAGTGTTTTGACATCAAACAACAAGATGTAGAGTTTGAGTTTGCAAAGCTCGTTTTCAGTCTTGCTTTTGTCCAGTATTTCCTCAATCTGCTCCTTTCCCTATGTTTTGAAATGCTAATGTATATCCTGTGCCATTATATGTTGGAAGTATATGATCTGCTTTTTGATTTTTACAGGTGGATTGCAGTTAAGAAATTGTCATGCATCTCAGAAGAGACTTTGGACTTTGAAACAAGTTTGAGACTGTAATAGACTATGGGGACTTTGAAGTTGAATCGAATGCCATTTTTTTGCATTTTAATACATCTATAAACCTTTGGGGACCAGGGAGTGGAAAGTAGTGGTTTGAAAGAAAATGGCCTCCATAGAGAGTGGCACTGTTAGGAAGTATGGCCTTTTTGGAGGAAGTGTGTCACTGTGGGGATGGGCTTTGAGGTCTCTTTTGGTCAAGTTAACACTAAGCTATTAATAAATATAATACATGTATTTTGATTTCCACCATGGCAAGAAATATCTCAGTCTTCTATGCAGTCTCAAGACCTACAACAACCACAAGCATATTTTAAGAACTCAAAATCACCAAGTAAACAAATGATATGGCTACCATTCAATGTCAATTTAGTCTCAATTCATTCTTCTCATTCATATTCAGAAACTGTGGCTTTCAGACTTTTTGGGAGCTAAAGGAAAGGATAGTCATAAAACAAGATATATCTGCAGCCATAAAAGCTCAAAGAGGAGAGAGGCACATCTAGAGGCTAGACAGCGGTGATAGGTGTGAGAGAAGGTGGTGGTGGATGGTGGGGACACACAATACATGTTGTGGCCAAGGAAGGCCAACAGGGTGGTGTGCTGCAGCCTGGAGTTTGCACTCCCACTCGAATCCTGAACACTCTGCTCAGCTACATGATCACCCTGGTTCCGAACAACAAGAAGATATCAAGGTGAAGAACAGTCCATTTGCTGGTCTGGACCTCCTAGGAAAGACATCTATGGTTCATGCTGCCCCTACAAGATTCTTTGGTTTCCATGACCCACTGTCTCAGGCTGTGATGAAGCCAGAGATTCATGTGGATGTACATGGTCCTACAGCAGCTGAAAGGCCCCTGGCCAGAGTTACCAGTAAAGGCCATACAGACATCCTTGGTCTGGGCCACTGTTTGAGGTCATGCTGATGTTTGTGGGTCATCTGTCTGCCAGGAGGTCATACTGATGTGAGTGGCCTGCCCTGCAACCTGAGGTCATGGTGATGTCCAGGTCTAGGCTACTGCCAAGGGCCATGTAGGGTCTGTGCTCCTACAGCAACTGGGATCTGTGTTGATGACCATGGCCCATGACACCACCGAAGGCTATGCAGATGTCCATGGTCTGTGCTGCTGCTGAGAGCTATGATAGTGTCTGTGGCCCATGCAACAGCAGAGGGTTGTGTTGATGTCCAAGGTCTGTACTGCCACCAGTGGCAGGTCTGTGGAGACAGGCTCATCGCACATGATGATGCTGGAGACCATGTGGACATCCGTGATCCATGCTGTTGGCTGTTGCCAGAAACCGTATGGAAGTCCCTAATCCGCGCCCTTGCTAAATGAAGAGCAAGGAAGCCACTTTTGTCAGGGTATTGATGACTACAGACTCACAGCTGAGAAAGGGGGACATGGAAGGCTTCTATGACAACCCCTACCCTTACTACACACTCACCACAAAAAATTAGCAGCCTAGACAGGAGGCCATCAAAGAGAACTCTTAGAAACTGTGATGGGAATGCCCAAGTGTAGCTCCCACAGTTGAGGGCTTCTAGCAGGGTGTAAGTGGAGAAGGACTCAGGGGCTGGTCACCAGGATTTGACCATGCTCAAGTACATGGGTAGCACCTAGGAGGGGCACAAAAACACATTTCAAGAACCCATGTTGTGTAGAACAAAGGCTACAAGACTTTTGTCTTACTTGGCATTTTCTCACAAGCTTAAATCTCCTCACGCAGCTTCATCCATGCACTGTGTTCCAGCACAGAACACTAAATTATCAACTTTCTATTTATTCCTACTGTTTTTTCTTTAACCAAAACTCAAAATCTGTACTATAATTTTAAATTGAAACTATGGTCAGATATCTTTAATTTAAACCAGTCAAGACACGGCTAGTGACTCAGATGCCTAATGCAAATTTTTAAAGTACAGAATTCAGAAGCTGGAGAGATTGTCCAGTAGTTAAGATCATAAACTACAAGTTGTTCTTACAGAAGACCAAATTCAGCTTCCAGCACCCACATGATGGCTCACAATCTTCTCAAACTCCAGTTCCAGGGAACCCAATGCCCTCTTCTGGCCTCTGTAGGCACCACCCACACATAATTTACATATTTCCATACAGGCAAGATTCATACACATAAAATAAAAATAGTATTTTTCAAGGAGTCTTTTAAGCCGGGCAGTGGTGGCACATGTCTTTAATACCAACAGCCCTAGGAAGGCAGAGGGAGGTGGATCTCAGGGTTCAAGGCCAGCCTGGTCTATAAAGCCAGTTCCAGGACAGCCAGGGCTACACAGAGAAACCCTAATTCAAAAAATCAAAAGATTTATTTAAAATAGGATATAATTCAAGCCAAATAAAAGAAGCAGAGCACCTTAGTCAGCCTCTTATGACTGAGTACTTTGAGGATATCTCTGAAAGGCAGGTCTACTAACTTTGAACTTCTTTGTCCCTTCTTTACAACTACGACAATCACATAATCACACACCTCCTTGTGACCACTCTTGACTGAGCCCAGATCTACAGAACTACATACTACATTTCCTCCTACACAGGCACTGAATTTTTTTAAGTAGTGAATAGTACAATGTCTGCCCCAAAGTATGGCAATTCAAGACATTCAAAAAGCACAGCTGCTGATGCTTATGGAAAGCTTCCAAATACATTTCATTAAAAAGCACATGCTATTGCTATTCCTTTGAACATTTCAAAACAATGCTTTAAATATTTCATGCCCCCACATGAATGTTGTTTTCAAAAATATTAGTCTAGTGATAACCTCCATCAGGCATTTACTTCATTTATAAACAGAAATTAGAAATTTCTTCAAAATCCAAAGACAACTCTGCTCTAGTCATTCTACAGGCTTTTGGGTAGCCATCCCATGATGTTTTGTATAGCAAATAAATGTCACATTTTGACACTCTGCCAGAACCTGAAGTGCAGCTGGGAGCAGACCCTTCACAGTCCTGGCAACATGCCAGGCACCATAATTGTGATTTAGAGAAAAACACGGAAGTCAGGGAAAGAGAAAAAGATGTATATTCTAGGGGTTAGCAATCAACCACCAAAACACTGAATTACAATGTTATTCTTTTCTTACCATCATATTTTCTACTGCTGCACAACTTAACTCCAGTAAAATTCTGGATATTGTAGCCAGCTTCAAATGCTTATTTGCAATAAATTATAAATTTCTCTCCAAAGTTGTGATTTAAAATGCAAAGATGACTCCTAACAAAATCAGACTTCAAATTCATTTCAAGGTTTCTCAGTATAGGCTTTGTGACATGTAACACAAGGAATTATGAACAAGTAGTACCTTTGGTGTGTGTACTACAAAACCTGTTCTATTCATAGGCCCACTACATGGCTTAATACACAAAAGGTTATCCAGTGATCCAACGTACCCTGACATAAATTATTTAAGTAAATCCTGATGTAATTTTGTCTCTATGAGCTATAGAACATAATTTGAAAACTTTACAAGGAAAAGGATTTTTACTGCAACTGACATAAACATCATTTAGAATTGTCAGGAACCATTTTTTTTTTTAACCAGAAATAAGGTAAGAGTCATCTTCTGAAAGATTAATTTTAAAAAAATTTATCATTTGAAAAAGATTAATCAAAACCAGTATTTACTCAATAATAACTACACCACAGGTACTGACTAGTCTACCTACAATAAAGGTTTGAGGGATAGACAAAATATACTGACTATCAACTCAAGCCAGCTCCTTAACAAGAAAGAGCTGCTCCAAAGTCACAAAACTACAGATTACTTTTTGTTTATTTATACATTCTTTAGATTTATTTTACTCATATGACCACTTTGTCTGCATGTATGTCTGTGCACCATATGCATGCCTTGTGCCTGAAGAAGCGGTGAGGCTTCATGTGGGTGCTGGGAATTGAACCTGGGTCTTTTACTAGAACAAGTGCTCTTAACCAATAAGCCAAGCCCAAATTACCTTTAAGTGCCTATTTTATGACAGATATTTTGTGGGTAAAGATAAAATTAGAACACCTTTGTCCTCAAAGAATTAATATTGGTCAGTGAAACAAAACGTGTTAGCCACAGTTCAGTTGTTAAATGTCCCCAAAAGGTGTCCATGTTAAAGGACCTTCAAAGGATAGCACTATTAAGAGGTGCACTGTCCCATGCCATATGGCTAAAATACCAAAGACTGACTACTGCTCCTATATATTGTTCTGGGAGTCCTTAGATCATCAGGGGCACATCCCTAAGGAGGATTATTAGACTCCAGGTCCTTCTCTCTCTGGCTTCTTAGACATGATGTTCGCTATATCACCCACTTTCCATCACTGCCACGGGACAAAGACCCAAGGAGATCTGCCCAACTATAGCCTAGAAATTCCAAACTACAACTCAAAGCTTTTCTCCTTGAAAGTTAATTATCTTAGGTATATTTTTTAATCAAGAAAGGAAGCTAAAGAATATACATGTCTCAGTTATGTTTTTATTGCCGTAACAAGACCCCCATGACAAGGCAACTTAAGGAAAAGTTCCATAGGGTGAGATCATGATGATCACGGTGCGGAGTAGGACAGCAAGCAGGCAGGCACAAAGCTGGAACACTAGCTATGAGCTTATATCCTTATCCATACATAGACGGCAGAGAGTGCTAAATATGAATGGTAAGGGCTTTAGAAACTTCAAAGCCCCAGCCCCAATGACATGTCTTTTCCAACAAGGCCATGCCCCCTATCCTTCCCAAACAGTTACAGGTATTTAAACATATGAGCCTCTGCGGGTCATTCTCATTCAAATAATAACACATTACCAGTGCCAACTAACCAAGAAGAGCAAATATACCATCAAATCATTTTTGAGCTATTAAAATTTCTTTAGCATTTGCATACGTTGCCTTTTCAAAACATTATTCAGAAAGCCTAAAAATAATAAACAAATATATTTATAGGTAGTATGTGGGCACAGAAGAGAGTCATCGTTATTAGAGAGGTAGCCAGAGAGACCTCCCAAAGATAATTCTAAACTAAAACCAAGGAGGAGATGCAAAACACCAAGTATAAAACACAGAAATGAAGGAGAAGAACATCATTTTGGCAGGACAGAGAGCAGAACCTTAAGGATTATGTGCAGAGGTGCCAGGTTCTCTGGCAGAAAGAGCGCGGGGGGGGGGGGGTCTAGGGCTGAGCAGGATGGTGAGTGTCAAAAAAGGCTCAATGGCCCTCCCTCCCCCACTTGGACACGCAGGGAGACACACACCCACTGAGTCAGGATTCTGTCAAAGCAGGATCTCGTTTAATAATATCAAGCAGGGACTTATATAGGGTTGTGATGGGGGTAGAGAAGCTTGGGATGGGTTGAGGCGGAGTAAGGAACAAGGGCCAATAATATTCTGAATGCTGGCGGTGGCTGGTGAGAGGCAGGTCTAGGTCAAGTAGCCAGAGACAGGTCTCCAAACTCTAGCTAGGCTCAGGAAATTACACTGGGCCTCACGCCCAGGCCTCATGCGGCCCAACACAGAGGATCACAATTTACTGTTGATTATTCGGGAATCAGTAGAAGGTCCTAAACTGTAGACAGATGAGGGATTCCAGTGTGGGGTCAGATTTGTACTTCAGGAAAAAGTAACTAAGAAAAGCATTTCAAAATGTAGAAACAGACTGGGGAATCAGAAGGAAAGAGGGAAAAGGAGCACAAATCCATGGGAAAACAATAAGGGCCTGAACTGTGATAATGGCAGCAAGCAGTTGAGAAAATAGCCTTGAGTAAGGAGACAGAAGAAAAAGAACTTACAGAAATTGGTATCCTTTTCTTCAAAAACAATTTTAAAATTCATTTTAATGTCAAGAGATGGCATAGTCAGTAAAGAGCTTGCTACACAAGCATGAGAACCTGAGTTCAGAGGCCGCCCCTCATATAAAAAGCTGGGAGGGATAGCATATTCCTTCTATTCCCAGACCTAGTAAGGCAGAAGCAAGAGGGTTTCTGGGGCTTGCTGGTGAGCCAGCCTGGTCAATCAATGAGCTCCAAGTTCAGTGAGAATCTGCTTCAAAAAATAAGGTGGGAGATACCTGATGTCAATCTCTAGCCTCCACATAAATGTATACAAACATATACATAAGCATACTACATGCGTGTGCACACATGTACCACTCAACACACATACAACACACACAAATAAAAAGTATTAAAGAAAGAATGAATGAAAAAAATCAAGCACAGCATCTTTTGCAAAAGCATTTTGGTTAACTGTGACTACCACTACAGTAAAATACTCAGAATCCACCTTTCTTCCAAAGGATAAGGAGAGGGGTAAACTCTAAAGCTGGCTCTGTTAGGAACAAAGACTTGAAAATGTGGATTCTGTTCCTTAAATGTCCACCTGCTTCTGTTCCTTCTTATTCTTTCCTTCAAACAAACCATCTCTATAGCAACACACTCTTCAGAAATTTGTGGGTGGAAAGCATATGTTTGTGCAAAAATAAAACCCAAGAACAAGAACTACTTTATTTTTCTTTGTATTACAAATAAATATATAAATCTAAAAATTAATAAAGTCATGAAACAAAAAAAATTAAAACAAAGAAATATAAAGAATTGTACAATTGAGGTTACACATCTTTACAAGGAAATTCTTTTTATTGGTTACAATGACACCTTGTGGTAAAACTTTTCAGATTACACAAACTTTACAGCAGAAATGCAAGAAGGATGCTTCAGAGAATAAGCAATACCAAGACTACAGCACTGAAGCAGTTGGGATATATACAATAATCCATTTGGAAACTTAAAAGGCAAAAACTCAAACTTTCAAAAGAAGTCTTTTTTTTTGTTTTGTTTTGTTTTTTGTTTTTCGAGACAGGGTTTCTCCGTGGCTTTGGAGCCTGTCCTGGAACTAGCTCTGTAGACCAGGCTGGCCTCAAACTCAGAGATCAGCCTGCCTCTGCCTCCCGAGTGCTGGGATTAAAGGCGTGCACGACCACCGCCCGGCTTCAAAAGAAGTCTTAATATAAGATAAACATAAGTAGCTTATGACACTATAAACACAAATACTGCACTATTCCCTTCACTTGGCAAAATTATCAGCAGAAATAAAATTTTTACATGATGCAAAATGAAATCACTTTTGTAATCCAGGGCAAAATCTCTCACATTAGTGATTCGTTACAAGAAAATAGTAACATATGACATAAACTATAAAAATATTATTACTCCTTTCTTGCCAATTAAAAGAATTATGCCTTTAAAATACGAAAACATTTCAATATTGATTAAACTAATAATTAAGAGGGTAATTTATGACCTTTCATCAAATATTTACTGTTTTAAAATACACTAAGGGACCGGACATGGTGGTACACAGCTTTAATCACAACACTCCAGAAACAGATCTATGTGACTTGAAAGCCAGCCTGTGCACACTGAGACCTTGTCTCAATACTAAGTAGTAGAAAGCACAAAATTAATTTTTTATGCACACTATCAATCTTTTAAAACTATTCTCTCAGCAGTTACATGACACAATCCACTCCCATCTCTCTGACCCATCTCATTCTCTCTTCTCACTCACCATGACAAGGGTCTGGCCCACAGGACCAGTCCCCTAAGAAAAGTACGACTACCCCTCGCAGCTCATTTACTGTTTTCTTTGAGTCGCAGGTATACACCCAAGTTCCCAGTCTCTCTTTTAGTACATACCTCCAGCTCAAATCATATGGCCTATCCACAATGGAAGAAGCTCAATGATGGAACTCAGGAACTCACTACCCCAAAATACTATACTTTGACAACATAAAACAGCAGAAGCAAGGAAATGCTCACCATCCTTAGCCATCAGAGAAATGCAAATCAAAACAACTCTGAGATTCCATCTTACACCTGTCAGAATGGCCAAGATCAAAAACACTGATGACAACTTATGCTGGAGAGGATGTGGAGTAATGGGAACATTCCTGAATTGCTGGTGGATGTGCAAACTTGTACCGCCGCTTTAGAAATCAGTATGGCGATTTCCCAGAAAACTAGGAAACCATCTACCTCAAGACCCAGCAATACCACTTTGGGGTATATACCCAAAGGAAGCTCATTCATACCACAAGGGCATGTGCTCAACTATGTTCATAGCAGCATTATTTGTAATAGCCAGAACCTGGAAACAACCTAGATGCCCCTCAACCAAAGAATGGATAAAAGAAAATGTGGTACATTTACACAATGGAGTACTACTCAGCAGCAAAAAATACATCTTGAATTTTACAAGCAAATGGACAGATCTAGAAAAAAAACTTATTGAGTGAGGTAACCCAGATCCAGAAAAACAAATATAATATGTATTCACTCATAAGTGGCTTTTAGACATAAAGCAAAGAAAAATCAGCCTACAGTTCACAAACCCAGAAAACCTAAACAACAAAGAGGACCCTAAGAGAGACATACATGAACCTACACAGGAAGGAGAAAAAGACAAGATCTCCTGCGTATATTGGGAGCATGGGAATCATGCGAGAGGGTAGAAGGAAAGATGGGAGGAAGGGAGGGGAGCAGAGAAAAATGTACAGGGCAATAAAAACAATTTTTAAAAAGTAAACAAATGGGGAATAAAGGTTTGTAACCCCTTCCCCACATTGTTTTCCCTACATATTCTCCTGGACTGTGGTTTGAATGAGAAATGTCCCTGTGAGCGTGGGTATTCCAACTGCTGCTTCCTAGTGGGTGCTGTTTGGAAAAGTTTAGGTGGCACAGTCCTACTGTGGGAAGTGTGTCACTGGGCAGGGTTTGAAAGGCTTATAGTCTTGCCCTAATTCCAGTTTATTCTCTCTGATTCCCACTTACAGTTAGGATTTGATTTCTCAGCATCCTGCTGCTGCCACCACGCCCATCACTTACTGCCACCCCTCCCTGCTGTGGTGGACTCTTATCCCTCTAGAACTCTCCCTTACTACCCTTAGATTCTTTTCCCTCTTATCCCTCTAGAACCATCCCTTACTACCCTTAGATTCTTTTCCCTCTTATCCCTCTAGAACCATAAGCCAAATAAATTTTTCCATAGTAGCTTTTGGTCACTGTGTTTTATCACAGCAAGAGAAAATTAACTAAATTTGAAGAAAACAATATCTGACCTTCCTGTAAGTAGGACATAAAACCCTCATCCACAGGGATCCCAATGAAAGAATAAGCACAAAGCCCTCAAGAAGAACCTGAGCTATCAAATCTTGCTAAATCCCTCCCAGTTTACTGCCATGACCTTGTTGTCTTTCAACCACACTTCTGCATGACTACATAAATACATAGGTTTCCCTGTTTCATTTGGGTCTTCATTTCTGACGGTTCCATGTCACATAAAAGGTGTTGGGGGCTATAGCTCAGTGGTACAGTTCTTGCCTACCATGTGCGAGGCCCTAGGTTCAATCCCTAGAATTATAGGAGGGGGGAAGAGAAGTAAATTTGTATGCTCTTGATTTCCTATGGTCACTTTTAGTATGGGAAGGTCTCAGTCATGAACCTAGAATGGAAAAACTTGCTCCCCAAATCTATACTCACTAATTTTCTAGCTGTTTCCATTTAAAATTTGGTTAGTGTGACCTTCCCCTAATTTCATAATACATAACATCCTCAACTTCTATTTGCAACAAAGTATCGATACTACTGATTCATCATCATCTGTTGAGTTTTTTTAAATATCTAATTATTAAGTATGAGTGTGTATGTGCTACAGGCATGATTCAGTTCCTGCCTTCCACTTTGTGGCTAGGTCTCTCGTTTCTGCTTCTGCACCGTGTACTGTAGGCTATCGTCTATAAGTTTCTGGGCAGTTCTCATTTCCATCTTTCATCTCCCATAGGAATGCTGGAATTACAGATGCATACCACACCCATGTTTTCATGTGGGTTCCAGGTTATCAGGCTCGCCTAACACTTTTACCTGCTGAGCCATCTTGACAGCCCTCATCTGCTGATTTGAACCATTCTTTTCCATTTCTAGAGCCATCGTGCTACATGCCCCACTGCCAAACTCAGGTAGTTTATACTGTTTGCAAATTTTTAAAAATATATTTTCATTACACTTATTGCATGTAAATATGTGGACATTTACAACAACATGCATACGGAAGGGCAAATTAAAGAAGTGGGTTCTCTCCTTCCCCCGTGTGGGTCATGGAGATCAGGCCTGGCTGGTGGAGGGCATTTTTAACTGCACAGCTACCTCACCAGCCCCACACTTAGCAAATTTTAAAAGAAGCCTCCTAGACAACACACCAGATTTTATTCTTTGCTCTTTCCTGAACGACCTTTTCTTCCTCACCTACTGCTTTCACCACTGTAACTCCTAATACGACCCTTCCTGGTCTTTATTCAAATCTAAATTTCTAAAGCAATTTCACACAATGCACTAAATATATATAATTAAAAACATTTCTTTTTTCATCCCCACATGGCCCCTTAGCACGCTGTCAGTTAGGTTGAACTTCCAGTCTCTCATGCACATATTGCTTCTTCTCTTCCAGAATTTTGGTTATGTAGTTAGGACAAAATGAAATCTTTACTTTATATGCTCATGTGTGCACACGTGTGCGCATGGGTACACATGCAGGCCAGAAGTCAATGTCGTACGTCTTCCTCCTTCCCTCCCTACCCGCCCCCCTGACAGTTTCTCATTGAATCCGGAGCTCAGGAAGCCTTAGGGACCCTCCTATTTCTGCCTTTCCAGGGTTGGAATTACAGGTGCACAAAGCCACACCTGATTTCTTGCACGGTGTCAGGGATCTAAACTCACGGTCATATGTTTGTAAGGCAAACACTTTAACAACTAAGCTATCTCCCCACCCCAAATACCCTTTCAATTTTTCAATTGGCCCACAGATCAAAATCAGTCAAGTCAATCTTAAACACTAGCATCTGAAGAAACAATATTGAGAGTCTGTATCAGTCTAAGGTGAAATAGCTGTTGCTGTGTGTGGCAGGAGTCTGGCTATGCATTTTCCTCAAGACATTTTAATCCTGCACTCTATCCTACTTGTACTTCCCCTCTAGACACTGTAGAATAGCTATCTTTCCAAAGAAAGTTCTATACAACTCTACTTTATTGGTTGTCTCTTATAATGTACAATATATTGGTAAGTTCTCATGTGCTGTTGAAACTTGTTCAAAGTAGATTCTAAAAGAAGGCCCCTCCTGTCCCAGACTCTAGCATGTCTATTTCAATTATTCATGGAATGTTCTCCAAAAGCTGGTTCCCTAATTCTTTAAGAGAGAGGAAAGAGAAGAGCAAAATAGGCCAAGAGTAAAAACATTGTGTGTTTGAAAACAGCTACAAGGTAAACTGGATGCCCCAACGTTGCAGCGGAATCTTGGATGACTATCCAGAAAGGAAAATGTCTCCGTTTACTCAGGTAATATTACATCCTTCTTGGGTCTCTGATGGGGTTGAAGACTAGATAGTTAATAGTTACGTTTTTCCTTGTTACCAAATTCAGAAAAGAAACTTACGTAACACATGTAAAGTGCATAAGGTTGAGAGACATACAAGCTTAAGCTGTTTATCTAAAAAAATATTTTTAGGCCAAAAAGAAATTTTTAGGATAGTAGTGTAAGTTATGATAGAAAATCAGAGAGATAGGCAGGACTTATAGGAAAAAAAAAAAGAGAGGAACTTGGGATGATTCTAGCAGTGTGAGAGAGATGCTGAGACTAGTAAAAAGTCACAAGGCAAAACATAGATTAATATAAATGGGTTAATTTAAGTTATAAGAGCTAATGGGACAAGACTAAACTAAAGTTGAGATTTCACAACTAGTAATAAGTCTGTATGTCATTATTTGTAAGCTGGTGGCCCAAAGAAAAATCTTACTAAGTAATCTATTTCCAGAAAATGCTACTATTATTTAGCCCATGATGTAAAAAATACCTTCAGTGGGAACAGAAAGCTCAAAGTTCAGCCACGGGAAGCTCATTCATAGAGAAAGCAAAGAGGACCCTCTACCAAGGATTCACTCAATTAGAAACCGTAGTTAACTCCTCAGATTCCCTAGTCAATTTCTGCTGGATGGTTATAAGTACCAGATTTGATGATGTTACCTATCTACTACTTGCTATCTGTTTTTGTTTTTGGAAGCCTTGCTAAGGGGACACTCCACTCTGCTCACATTCTCAACCACAACCTCCAAATGACTGCCTGAATAGGGTTTCCCCTGTCAATTTCTGCTGTTTGACTAAAAGTCCCGGATTTAATGCTCTTACCCGTTGTTTGCTCTGTCAATTAGGTTACTCCAGACGACTCTGTGGGATGTTGTCAGTGTCCAATTTGATGCTGTCTATTTGATGAGTCTCTCTAATAATCGCTATTTATTCTTTCACTTTTGCTTGCTATATACTTAAACTCCTTCATTCGAAAACAAAAAAAATGTGTAATGGATTATTCTCCAGACCGTACAGAATACCTCTCTATCTGCCAAATACCAATAAACCATAATGACAGAAGTCATCTACAAAACTATGGTGATGTGACGCTGCTTTCCATTAAGTTTATAATTTCTGAGAAAGTATGTCACAAAGAACAGTGTTTGCCAACCAACTTCATATACTTTATGATAGGTATCACAAATTTTGTACCTTAAAAATAAACAATTCTAGCCTGAGGAGATGGCTCAGTAGATAAAGTATTTGCCCTACAAGTGTGAGGACTGGAGTTGAGATCTCAAGCACACATGCAGAGAATTGGGTGAGTGTGACAGCCACCTATAATCCCAAAAACTCAAGAGGCAGAGACAAGGGATTCTTAGGGCAAGATGACTAGCCAGAATGGCACAACTGGTTAACTCTGGGTCCACAGAGAGACCTTACCTCAAAAAATTAAGTGGAAAGCAACTGACACCCAATGACACAGGTATGCATGTGTACCCATACACATGCAAGCACACACACACATTAAGAAAGATTTATTAAATTTTTAAAATTCTGGGGCAGTCTGATTAATCAGCTTTCTAAAATGAATATATCATTTGACCTAGACCTTCCATAGTGAGAAATTAATCCCACGGAATTAATGTGATACAAATTATATTCTGAATTGTTTCATTAAGTGCTGACCGAGTACACTCTACATGCCTAGGAGTAATGACGGACCAAATTAGTTTGCTGACTTCATAGTATTTATCTCCTCATCTTGTCTTTAGGGACAAGGAGAGCTAGAAAAGAATGCTATAATACCAAGATATGCCATGAAACTCAGTATGCTCACACACTGACTTTTACAAACTTCCATGCATTAAAATATCTCAGCCAGGCGATGGTGGCGCACGCCTTTAATTCTAGCACTCGGGAGGCAGAGGCAGGTGGATCTCTGTGAGTTTGAGACCAATCTGATCTACAAGATCTACAAGTTCCAGGACAGGCTCTAAAACTACAGAGAAACCCTGTCTCAAAACACCAAAAATAAATAAATAATCTCAGCAGGTTGTGAAAAAGTCATATGGGAGGGTAGAGAGATGCCTTGGCAGTGAGAAGCACTGACTGCTCTTACAGGGGACCCCGGTTCAATTGCCAGGACTCACATAGTAGCTTATACTGTCTGCAATTCCTGTGCCAAAGGATATAATGCCCTCTTCTGACCCCATGGGCACCAGGCATATACACATTATACATACATACATGCAGACAAAACACTCAAAACAAATCTTTCCTTAAGTTAGTCTTTTCGACAAACAGTAATGAAAAAACGTTTTTACATACAAAAAAATAAAATGAACCTCAAGTCATGTGTACCTGAGGTTTATACAGAGACTCAAATGAACATAAAGATTTCTGACCTATAATACCAAAATATAACCCTAGATGAACACCAGACCAATGAGAGAAACTGACTTTAAAAACTGTCTCTAGGGGGAGGCTTCAGCCAGGATATAAAATAAATAGATGAATAAAAAATAAAATAAAATAATACATTTAAAAATTGTCTTTAAAAATAGCTTCTTAAGGAATGACAGATGTTGACTTCTGGCTTCACCACATACCCACATGTGTACCCAAACACACAGACCCTATACTTACCATATAATCCTGCCAATACATTTATAGATATTCACACTATACATTTATAGATATTCACACTAAAAAGTGTGTGTCCCTACAAAAATTTTACACAACTATTTATAACAACTTTGAGACTTAAACACAAATCCATCAAAGATGAATAGATAAACAAATTGTGGTATTTCTATAATGGGATATCACTCAGGAATAGTAAGGAATGTATAAATTTCAAAATAATTATGCTGTAAAATCACATTCGGTTAAAAATAGGATAAATATCATTGTATTTATATAAAAAAATCCAAGGAACATGTAACAATAACAAAGAAGAAAATCATGATTTCAAGAGGAATATGTGGGTACACAGGAGGGACTGGAAGGGGAAAAGAGAAGAGGAAAGATGATGTAACTATATTTTAATTTTTAAAAAAACTACAAAAAAAAACAAATCCAAGAAACACAAACAATTGATACTTGAGAAAAATCAAGAAACTAACTCGAGTATATTTTAAGCAACTAATAAATATCTAATATTATAAAAGAATTATAAGTAATATAAAAAGTACAAAATACGTTTTATCCTGCAGAGAAGAGAACAGTTTCAGTCATAAGCCACACAGTTTTCCTACTTCTAACATAACGGAACCCTTTTCACAAAAAGAGCCAAAACCCAGTCATTTCAGTGTTCTGAAACCCAACCAAAGGCTTCCAACACAGTCTGGTTATTCAATCATGAAAACAACAGGTATGGATAAGAATAACCACAGTATTGTTACCACTGGTTGTTCCCATCTCCTCACACTGACGGGTGAGAGAAGAAAACTTCAGCACCATTTGGAGGTGGCCTGTTTTCCAGTGCATTATCAGCTGTCAAGTGGAGGTCTCTGCGACAAGCAGAAAGCAACAATAGTTCCCATACCTCAGATTAGTGGTTTCTTTAGGGCAAGCAAAGAAACAACTAGGTTGAGAAATTAAGAGAACCATAGGGACTTGGTAATTGTCCACTAGCCTAGAGAGAACAAAAACTGCAAACATGTAGACCAAATACCCAAGCAGACACAGGCCACTCACATATCTAAAAGAGCTGGTACACAGAAAGACAATCAAGACTAGTGAAATGTAAAGCCAGGACAGACTTGAAAATAGCCTGCATTTAAATTCACCCTTACCATGCACAGGTTCATGCATTGGTCAGTTTGAATACATCATGCTGATTCTTCTTTGAATACAAAGCTATACAGATACAAGAAACCAAGCTTAAAAGTCAATAGGACTAGGTTCAATAGTATAGAGTGTCACTTCATATAAAGACATAAAACTATATAAAGGAATGACTATAATACTGTATTATTGGGCTTATACTATGCATAACTGTAATATATATGTGTGATAACAATAGCATCAAAAAGGGAAAGGAAAAAGAGCTATATTGGAGGGAAGTTCTGTACTTTAATAAAGTTTCTGGAAGAAACTGCTATAAATTAAAATGCACATTTTAACTTCTAGAAAAACCATTATAAAATACAGTAAAAAAAAATCAACAGAATTTGAAAGGTACACTAATCAATATTTTAAAGTTATTTGATGTTTTTCTATCTGCTTAGTGGGTGCACATGAATCTACTAATATTTTAATTATCATCTGCAACCCCAAAGACCAGTACTCCTATGGTCACTCAGGCAAGGCTTTTGGTCCCTCAGCAGAACCAAGGCCGCAATGTATAGGTCTAAATTAAGTTGCTATCATTCTATTTTATCGATAAGACTCAGGAGTCAAAGGCTGGGGTGAAAACCTGCTAGCTCAGAGAAGCTGACTAGCAACAAGCAGATCTTGCTTTGTGGCTGGAAACACCACAAGAGACATGTCTCTTCCCTCATTCTAGAACCAAAAGGAAGCTCAAAAACCCGTCTCACCCTTTCCTTCCTGAGCGTCTTCTCTATCCAAATTGCTGGCTTCTCTATGGCTAATTCTGTCCAGCTAGAAGATAATTCCACCCCCTGATTCAAGATAAACTTCATCGACAGTATGGAGTATCACAGTGAGATCAAAATATCCCACAATAGTTACTGAAAGAAAAATTTTAAAAAAATAAGATAATTAGAAAACTTGGGAAAATGGCATAAATCCACAATGTCGACAACTGTACTAAACATTAATGAATTAATTAAGTCCATTCTAAGAACAGAGAATGCTAAGCTGGTTCAGTTTTTCTACAACTACATGTTCCTTACAAAACATTTCTTTGATTCAAAGACATAAGCGGATTAAAAGAAATGGGACAAAAAAATTTAAGTCATACCAATAGCAATCATAAGAAAGCTAGAATAGCTATAGAGGACAAAACAGAATGTAAGACAAGGAATATTACTAATACTAATTATATTCCATACTAATCATATTTAACAAAGACAAAAGGACAGGTACACCAATGTGACAAGTGTTTATGTGTCTAACAGAACTCGGACATATAAGAAGGGGGAGACAATTAACTAGAGAAGTTAATTAGACGGCAAATGAATGACAAGACAAGACAAAAAGTACTTAAGAGTATAGAGGAGTTGACTGACCTTATTAATCACCATGATTATAACTGACAGACATTCCACCTGAAGACTACAAAATATGCAAATAATTTTTTAAGACAGGATCTCACTACTTAATACAGGATAGCTTAGAACTCATTATATAGCTCAGGGTAGTCTTCTAGAACCCATTACACAGTCCAGCACACAGTCTTCTAGAATCCATTATATAGCCCAGGGTGGTCTTCTATTCGAGATCCTCTTGTCTCACTTTCCTAAGTGCTGGGACTACTGGTATGTGTTACCATACTTAGCTCAATATACATTCTTCGTGAACTCACAGGAACGTTCTCCAGGATGTTCCATATACTGAGTCATAAAATGAGTTTAAGATAGAGAACAGTCTGGGGCTGGGGAGATAGCTCAACCAGTAAAGTGCTTGCCATGAAAGCATGAAGACCTGAGATCAGATCCCCAGCACCCACAAAAAAAAAGTCAGACACAATGATGAACACCCATAATCCAAAGTGAGAAAGGAGGATTCCTGGAATTTGTCGGATGGCCAGTCTGGCCAAATTAGTAAATGCCATGTTCAGTAAAAGACCCTATCTCAGAAAATATGGTAGAGAGCTACTAGGAAGATATCAGATACCAACCTCTGCCCTCCACACAGACATGTATGTGTGTGCATACACACAAATTATAAACTAAAACAACTTAAACTAGGAACAAGAAAGGAACTTCTTCAATCTGATGAAGCACTTACATCACTTGACGTTAGTGAAAATGTGCATGCTTTCACCTTAAGCAACACAAACAAGAGGGCTGGAGAGATAGCTCAGGGGTTGAGAGCATTGGCTGTTTTTCCAAAGGACGTGGGTTCAATTCCCAGAGCTCACATGGCAGCTCAAAACTGTAACTCCAGTTTCAGGGGACCCTGACACAGACATAAATGCAGGCAAAACACCAATGCACATAAACATAAATCTTTAAAAAAAAGGGGGGGCACAACGCACTTTCAACATTTCTATGCAATATCTTATTAAAGAATCTATACCATGAGTTTAGGTAAGTACGAATGAATGAATAACAGACTGGAAAGAAAATAATTCTTTTATTCAGAGACATGGTCATCTATATGGAAACAATATGCAAGAGTTGACTATATTTTTATATACTAGCTATGAATGATGTGAATATCAAATTAAGAAAACTCCTTTCACAAGAGCATCAACAATTACAAATTTCTTTAGGAAAAATATATAATGGGCTGGGTATAGTATTGCATGTCTTTAATCCCAAATATTCAGGAGACAGGCAGAGCAGGTGGATCTCTGAGTTCAAGGCCAACACGTCTATGGCAGTGATTCTCAACCTTCCTAACGCTGGGACCCTTTAGTATAATTCCTCATGTTGTGGTGACCTCCAACCATAAAATTATATTTGTTGCTTCTTCATAACTATAATTTTGCTACTGATATGGATCATATTGTAAATATCTGATATTTCCAATGGTCTTGGGCAACCAGGGAAAGGGTCGTTCAACCCCAAAAGGGTTGAGAACCACTGGTCTATGGAGTGCTCCAGGACAGCCAGGGCTGTCTGAGAGAGAGACTATCTCAAAACAGAAAAGGATAGGAGGGAGAGAGAGGAAGGAAGGGAGGAAGGAGGAATCATAACAAATGCGGGAGGTATTTACACTAAAATTTGAAAAAATGCTAAGAGAAATCAAAACTCTAATTACTCATGCACACATTATATGTTGAGAGATTAAAAATTCAATTTTCTTAAATTAGTAAATTTCCCCCAAATCCTTTCAAATCTCAGACATTTTTTCCTAACAGACCTGCAGAGTGGACTCTAAATTTTCTATATTAATGGGAAGAACATGAAATACCCTAAGTAGTGTGGTATTAGAGTAAGGATAAACACACAGTTTTTATCAGAAAGCATGAACAGAATTCAAAGCTTAAGTATCTACATTGCTGTTTATCCAAATGAGACTTTTACAAAGATGTTCAAACAACTTAACGAAAAAGAATAGTCTCTGAACAAATGATGCTAGAAAAATCACATTAAGTCACACTGAGAAAAGAGGCCTGGACCCTAATGTTATAAGTATATACAATTATTTCAGTATAGATCCCAGATGTAAATGAAAGAAATAAAAGAAAGCCCACACAGGAAAAAAAAAAACACTATATAATAACAAGGAATAGTACACATGAGCATACAGAAATCAACTAGACTTCATTAAGAACTTTTGAACTTCAAAACACATTAGAGAAAACATGAAATCATGCCACAAAAATCATCTCTAATTTCTTAATGTCCAAAACATATAAAGATTTTTTTACAATATATAGTATTTTTGTATATATTTAGTAATACATAATTTTTCAAAAGGACACTCAACATGTTCGTTATAGAAAATGTATAGAAATGTGGAATATCATCCATGTAGAAAAGGTAAATTTATATATTTTATTATATGTGAGATATATGTATGTATCTAGCATGTGCATGCTCAGTGTCCTGGAGGTCAGAAGAGGGCACCAGACCACTGGACTGGAGTAACAGATGATTGTGCACACCCTGTGGGTGGGTGCTAGGAATCAAACCAGGTCCTCTGCAAGAGCAGCACATGCTCTTAGGTGCTGAGTCACCTCCCGCCCCCTGACCACTCTTGAAAGATGAAGATTAGAAGTATGCAAAGGGAGAAAATAGAAGGGTGCATATCTCACAAGAATTTCTAACATTAGAACGGATGAAACACAGTACAGCATGAATGTCCACTATGACTGAGACGGGCATTACAACTTGCCTTCTTTGATACCAAACAACCGTTCAGGAAGGTATCATTGCCCACATAAAAACAGTAATGATAAAAATAAAAAAAAAAAAAGTAACTGATCTGAAGAGCTAAGTAGCTGGTAAAATTTACATAGCCAAGATTTTAGTCCTTGACTTCAGAATTCAGGCTCCAAACTCGTCCCTGTTTTACTGCTAACCTATAGATAGAATTTTCCTGGCCTGGGAGTCTTCCAAATTAACACACTGAGGCTTATATTAATTGCAGATGTTCAGTCAGTAACTCAGGCTTGTTACTAGTTAACTCTTACTTTAACCCTTATTTCTTATCTATGCTTTGCCATGTGGCTTGGTACCTTTTCTCAGTACAGCATGCCCATCTTGCTTCTCTGTGTCTTCTGGTGACTTCTCTGGCTCTGGCCTTCTTCCTCATCCCATCATTCTCAGTTCGGCTTTCCCACCTAACTTTATTTTGTTCAGCTATTGGCCAGTCAGCTTCTTTATTAAACCAATCATAGCAAGATATATTCACAGTGTACAGATGGATCCACAGCACAAACCAAAGGCTTAATTGTCTTCATTAGCAAGTTCAGATCTCTACAGAAGACAACTTTCCAGAGACAGGTTTACAGATAGTGCTACGGTGTCAACATTTCTTAGTAACAATTTCATCAGTAAATACACATGATAGACACACTTTGACTTCCGAGACCTTAGTCTCCACCTACACACTGCACGCAGCTGTTTAGCCTTCTCTGATCCCACACATTTCCCAATCAGTTATATCCAGAATCTTTACTAACACTATTGCTAATGACTCCTATTTCTCTCTCTCCCCCAGAACTTTTCCTCCATCCTACTCCCTGACTCAATGCCCTCCAGTCTAAGCTGAATATGTCTGTATTTACCCTCAAACTATACTTAATGAAATTAATGTGTTCAACTTTTAGATCTAGGTCAGATGTCTTTCTTACATGCTCCAAAATATATTCACATTTCTTATGACATTTACTGCATTAAATCACAAGTTACTTCATTTCCCCAGCAGACAATATGATGTTTAAGATTGTAGACAGTAAGGTACATTAAGACAGCACAGTCTTATTCTCCAGTGTCTAAGAGCCAATGTTTTAAGTTTTAATCACTGTGCCTAAGAGATTCATGAAACAAAAAATGCCTCAAACCTGTAAGCCCCTTGCCCAAGGACAGATAGTTCCTAAAGTACTGGAGGCTGCTGTGTATGGGAGATAACAAGTCACATGTTTTCACTCCCCTAAACAAGTTTGTTTGACCCAACTACACACAATGTGCTTGATCGTACCTGGGCAGGAGGTATGTTGAGAGGAAATACATCAGGATGTACTTACATTTATTTGCCTCTGATTGACTGTATTGAAGGAGGTTTGGAGGCAGGAAATACATCGGATTTATGCTTGCCCCTTACTGGACCTAATGGGAAATGAGGTAAATCGTGGGTTTTGCTTTTTAAGTCCCTGCAAACCACGACTTGGGATCATTTCTGAAAGAAACTGCCAAAGACCTATTTTCAAATGAGAAAATAGACTAAGATAGGTTAAGTGACCAACTATTTTAGTTTAGTTTCTATTGCTGTTATGAAACTAAGTAAAATAACTTAGGAAATTTTTTGTTTTGTTGTTTCTGAGAAAGCCTCACTATAAAGCTTTGGCTGACCAAGAACTCAGTATGCAGACCAATATGGCCTCAAATTCAGAGATCCACGTGCCTCTGCCTCCTGTGCTGGGATAAGAGGGGAGAGCCACCATTCCAGCTGGTTTTTCAGTTTATACTTCCAGATAACAACAAATTATCACTGAGGAAGACAGCAAAAACTCAAGGCAGGAACCAAAGCCGAGACCACACAGGAACACTCCTTACTGACTTGCTTCTCCTGGCTTCTCCAGGACCACCTGCCCACAGTAGGCAATATCCACAGTAGGCTGGTCCACCCACATTAATCACTAACCAGACTTGCCTACAGGCCAAACTGATGTAGGCAATCCCTCAACTGAGGTTGCCTCCTTCCAGATGACCCTAGCTCTTGTCAAGCTTACAAAACTAACTAAGCAACACATTCACTCAGGCTGGCCCCCTAGCCCCTGCTTCTCCTCTCACACCGTCCCAGGGCTAAGAAATTATGTTTACTTGTCTAAGGTTTCCGTGCACCTCCACGGTCACAAGAAAAACACATTCCAGCTCCACTCCAGTTTTAGCTAGTAATACATCCTAGCTGTAAAGAAGGCTGATATTAATAATTACTTAATAGTTTTTCTACAGATTTTTGGTTGATCCAGTCCCTTCAGATATCCTTTATATACATTATTATTCAAAACATTTATACTGAATCTCTGTGAAATCTCATACAAGAAGTTATGTCAGCACCCTGAAAAATACACTCAACGTCACATACTTTTTGCTCTCTAATACTATACCTGCTTTAAAATAAAATGTGATGTAGATAAGATAAAGGTGAACACTAGAGATAGGACTGCACCCTAGAAATCCCTATAGCTTTCAGTGGTTGCTATGTTTTACTGCACCCATGTTACTGGGCAACGGCTTAGAAGCTAGGCTGGCAAGCTCACTTAAAACATAAGCCAACATTTATGAAAATATTCCAGTACCCAACATCATCTCTTTATACCTTTACCTATAGCCACTCTTGGCTATAAATATAAGGTATGGATTTAGGACAAGCTTATTAAAATTACCTAATTTTTTTTTGGGGGGGGGCTCGAGACAGAGTTTCTCTGTGTAGCTTTAGAGCCTATCCTGGAACTAGCTCTTGTAGACCAGGCTGGCCTCGAACTCACAGAGATCCTCCTGCCTCTGCCTCCCGAGTGCTTGGATTAAAGGTGTGCGCCACCACCGCCCAGCAAAATTTCCTAAAATTTTAAAGACACATTTTGACAATGACAAACATTTTCCAAAAAGGAAAAATCAGAATTTAGGTTCCTCCTAATCCTAAATTTTAATTATTTAAACTACTTTAAAATCATAACATACGAAAATGTTTGGTCAAAAGTGAGACCCCAGCAGCTGGCATTCATCCTTCGAGTGTCAATGGAGCAGGAATGGGCAGGAAGCTCCATTTCAAGCCCCCTCCCCTGGGAGTCGCCTTGGTCCAGACTCCACCTTAGGGAAAGCCCACCAAGCAGTAACCCCTCCCCAGGGAGGGTTAGACCACTGCCACAGGCTTATTTAGGCTGCCGCCCAGAAAAGGAACATGTGGTCTCCCCTGCTCTCTTCCCCTACTTTCTGGGGCCACCCGGAAGTACTGCATTAAACATGGGCATCTTTTATTTGGTCTGAATGGAATTATTTGCATCAGCAGAAAGGCTAGTCTTAAGAATATTCCTAACACAGAAGGCAATAAGTGACCATTTTCTAGCACCCATGACTTTTCTCCTCCTAGAATATTGTTCAAGCACAAAAGAAATAGTACTAGACTCGATCTTTCCACTATCCCAAAAGGGTAGTCCTGACCTAAAATAGACATGCAATGCACTTCAGAGGACGGCTAACTTCTGAGAAGCACATTAGAATACTGACATAGTGTCATCCATTAACTGTTTACTGAGGAAGGTAGGATGGAAAGGAATGGAATGAGATGGAGAGAGAACAGGAGGATGCAAGAGGAAGAAAGGAAGGAGACTGAAGGGTTCATATTTTAAAACTAAGGTTCTTCTAAAGAAGAGCCAGGAAATTGACCCTACTCACCAAATACACGAGAGTAGAGCCAGAAACCTTGAGGGAGTTCTTAGTGATGCTAATGTCATGGGAAATTCTCAAATATTCATTCACACTCTCTAGGAACAAAATCTTGGCTTCTGATTCCAGCGATCCCCTATTCTCTAATCTCCAATTTTATGGTTTACAGCTGCCTTTCCTACATTTTTCAAACATGTTCTGACTTATAGGAAGGATCGGGGGTACAAATGAGCACTTGTCATTCAAGAAACATCAACAACTTCTGTTTAGAAGAAAAACAAAGAATATGCATGAGAAGATTGATGTAGTCAAGAAGGAAAAAAGATAACATCACAAAGTCTAAGTATCAAATAAATAGGGTTCACAAATACATACTATAGAATTTCAAATGTCATAGTGAAATTGAACCTTAAAGAAAAGGTTTAATTTAGATGTTTATTTTAAAGGAAGAAACTGGGGCAAGGTAAAAGGAAAAGAAGACTGATTCTGGAAGGAGAAAGCAGGTTTAAGGGATAATGGAGGAAAAACAAGTTTGGATAAGGCACCTTTTCCATAGTGAGTATGAGCTCGGAAAGCCAAGAACAAACATTCTGAAGAAGTCATTTTGAGTCAAGAACTCAGGTGTAGTGTGGAGGAGCTGGAGACATGGCTCAGCAGTTAAAAAGGGCTTGCTGCTCCTGCAGAGGACCACAGACCTCAGTACTACTGCCAATCACTCCAGCACTAGTGAATTCTAGCTGGCCTCCACATGTGTGCATACACACACAGCCAGAGGTGAGTATATTCTGAATTCAGTTGGTAGGACTTTTTTTTAATGGGCATTGATGTCAGATCCCTTGGAATTGGAGCTACAGACAGTTGTAAGCTGTCATGTGGGTGCTGGAAATTGAACCCAGGTCCTCTGGAAGAGCAGTTAAGACTGCTCTTACCTGCTAAGTCATCTCTCCAGCCCCAGTGGGCCATTTCTTATAGATATAAACATATTCCCAGAAGTATACATTAGTTGAACAATGTAAGAGAAGTACATACTGGGCCTAATACATTACATATGACAAATCACTAATCTTTCTCTTAGAATTTATTCTTCTACACTTCTTGAATTAGGACAGTCCCAACACACAATATTTATCACACAATATGAATCATTTTTTATTTTGTTTTATCTTGCCCAGTTCCTCAATTCTCATTACTTCAACATCAGCATTTGAAGGACACAGGAAAAGACAACCATAATGAAATCTACAAAGATTTTAATAAGGGTATATGATCCTGAGGTTCCAATTCCTATCGTTAATTGTCTTAGGGTTTCTACTGCTGTGAAGAGACACCATGACCACAGCAACTCTTATAAAGGAAAACATTTAATTGGGGTGGCGTACAGTTCAGAGTTTCAGTCCATTATCATCATGGTGGGACTCAGCAGTGTGCAAGCAGACATTGTGCTGGAGAAGTAGCTGAGTGTCCTATATCTTGCAGGCAATAGGAAGTAGTCTGAATATCACCCTGGGCAAAGCTTCAGAAAAGGAAACCTCAAAGCCCATCCCCACAGTGACACACTTCCGCCAAGGCCATGCCTACTTCAACAGAGCCACACCCCCTACACGCTTATGGTGGCTCATACATGCAGTCCCAACACTGGGGAGACTGAGCCAAAAGGATATGCCAGGTGTTTGAAGTCAATGTTATATATAGTGAGTTCCAGATCAGCCTCAGCTAAAGGATAAAACCCTGCTTCAATATAAAACAACAAAGAAAAACAATGTAGAAACAACAACAAAAAGATCATTTAAGCCAGCCATTCAGGTCTGAAGTCCCTGTTAGGTCCCAAGAAATTCCTTTTCCCAAACTCTGGCATTTATGTGGAACTAGTCTGCAGACCAGGCTGACCTCGAACTCACAGAGATCCTCCTGCCTCTGCCTCCCAAGTGCTGGGATTAAAGGCATGTGCACCACCACCGCCGGGGGGGGGGGTGTCGGACAATCTTCTTATCTCTGGCAAAAGAGAGGAGGCATATGGTTGTTCCATTAACCCATGCTTGTCGTATCCATTAGCATATCAAGGTCTATGCCAGCCTCTAAGCTCCCTCAGTTCCTACTGGCAAGAACCTGGTTCGGTCATCCTGGCTGGCAAATCCCACCCCCTACCCTAAACCTCTCCAGCTCATGGTGTTCCCTTCCTTCCCCCAGCTTCTCTGACCTCGGCCATGATTAATTACCCAGTCTCTTGCTCTGCTCTGGACTTCTGGACCTCTTTCCTCTCGCTCTCCCCTCTCATGGCCGGGTCTGCTGCACTGGCCATGTTCAGTCTGGACCCTTCTTGACGTCTCCGGCTGTCCTCTCCCTCATATCTACAATAACACTTCTCCTCAACCATACCTTGAAGCAGTTATGTCCTCATCTTCATTCAGCCCCAGAATCCAGGAGGCTGAGGTGGAGAAATTGCCAATTCAAAGTAAGCCTAGCTTACAAAGCTAGACCGGTTCTTATTGCTTTCCCCACCAAACAGACCACTTTTGAAAAGTAAATTAAATAAAAAATTTGCCTTACAAGTTATATCATTAAGGGTTCAACAAGTGGAGAGTCAAGTCTACTGTAATCCTAAGGCTTAAAAAGTCTTGTGTCTTGCAATCTCTCAAATGGTGCATGTAACTCTAAACTGTTATCATCTTGTTACTTAAGAATATTACTAAAGACAGTCTGCATACTTTATCACCTTAGAAAAGAAATACTCAAAGAGAAGTGCCCAGCATACTCTGGAATAAATAACAGCCAAATAACAACTCAAACCCATTTGCAAGGCTCCAAAGAGTCACGTGACACCGAAAAATCAAAGCGTTCTAATTCTAATTAAAGTGGTTTGAAGTCAAATCTAAATACAAAAGATGCGAAATGTAACCAGGTATAGGCTAAAAGCATAAATCTAGAGCACTCTGAACTCAGATTAATAATCCACATTTAATTGTGCTCTAGTTGCAATTAGATTTGTTTACAGTGATGTTGCTTGGCAACAGAAGCACAGCTTTAACAACCAACTCAGTTCTTAAGACCTCATTTAGTACTTTATACTAACAGTCGGAAGACACTATGAATTCGCCATATAGTAGAAACTTCGGAACAAATTTATCCTTATCCTAGACATCTTTGAGAAGGAAGGGGCTTGATAATTAGGTGACCAAAGACTTAAAACACTAAGTAAAGGCCAAAGTGTCCTTTTATTATAGTCAGAAATTGAACTAAGGATTCGCCAAAGTTATCAAGCCCAAAACACGCTTAATATATTTCAGACCTGACCTCAGCAACACCTGCACACATCACTGCCACAACTGTCTTAAAGGACAAGGAAAACGACAGCGTGGCTTCTCCGCCACAAATTAAACTGGAGGTGCTTCACACGAAGCCAGTTACTCCGCTGGCCAGCATGCCGCAGTGCACCAAAGAGCACCGTAAGGAGTTCCACGTGCTTCTAAAGACCGCATCCTGAGCTCATCTCACGGCCTGCCTTCCCAACACGCGCTTCCTCCTTTTTTTTTAACCAGGAAACAAAACCGGGGTTCAAGGGCGGGCGTGGAGGAGGAGGGCTGCAGGGTCCCACCCAGCCGCCCCGCAAACCTGAAAAGAGAGGTTTACTTACCAAACTCACGGTCCTTGCAGCTTGCCCAAGGAACACGGCCGCGCCCGTCCCCGGGGGACCCCGGCACAGCTCCGACCACCGCCACCCACTCCGATCTGCTCGCCCAGGCATTGGGGCCGAGGGGTCGGGGGTCCCACGGCTGGGGTGTCGGGCTCAGCCCGCCACGCCTGGGGCGGTCCTGGCAGCCGCTCGCGCCGCGGGCTGAAGCGGAAGCTGGGGACAGCTGAGGTAGCCCGGGAAACTCGAAGGGCCGAGAGGGCGGCGGCGGCAAGCCCGGCTCCTCCTCCGCGGCCCGGCCTCCTCGGCAGCCACACCGCCCCCTCAGCCCGGCAGCCCGCCACTCGGCGCCGCCGAGCCGCCCTTGTCCGGAGCCGCCGCGGCGCGCCAGCAGGAAGTCCCGCCCCCGCACTACGTCATCAACGCCGCGCGCCGCCCCGGGCCGGAGCCGTTGATGGAGTGACGCTGGCTGCACCGACCGTTGCGCCGGCTGCGGCTGCGGTTGCGGCTGCTGCGGTGGTCAGAGTGAGGACGCCGCTTTGGGACGTCCCTTGTGGGCTGCATCGAAAGCCCGCGAGCCCGAGGAACGGCAGGTCGCGCCCCGGACACTCGTGTCGTTAGCCGGACTCACCCAAAGCCCGATGCCCGGTGGGTTGGGGGACGCCCTGCCCTCCTCCCGCCCTTGTCACACATCCTTTTTCTGAGGGCCAGGACGGGGCTCTCGCCGCCACCTCTGTCCCTGCAGGCCGGATTTTCGGGCTCTGGCACTCAGTCAGCGTGCGAGTGCGGTGTCACCCCCAGCTTGTCACCAGGGAAGTCAGGTCAGGACCTCCTGCCCCAGTGTCATCCTGTAGGCTCGCCTCCTCATAGGGAGCGACAGTGAGTTCCTGGTCTTCAGGCTGTTAACTAAAGTTGACACTTGGTGCCACCTTTGACAATATTTCTTACCTAAAGTCTGAAATGAACTAGGCTTCCAGCGCCGTGGGAGAAACAGGCGTCCTGTGTCAACAGCGTAGCTTCTGTTTGTATATCTGACCTCCCAGTAGAAGGGCAACAAAGCTGTCGCGTTTTTGAAATGGGGGTGGGGTGCATCAGAAGCATAGTGTTATGTAAATTAGATACGTGGGAGACAAGTTCACGAGCAGAATAGAGAAACCGGAAGTCCTGAATGTGACAGTAACAATTTGCCGAACCAGTGCTGCGGCATTTTTATAGATGACCTTAACCCCGAGTTGTGTGGATTCAATTATGTTTTACGGTTTTCCCAGATCCTGAAATCAACAGTAGCAACCAGTGAAACCATCCGTTAGAAATCTCTGGTAAGTGTGGAAAAGATGACTAGGAGGAAAAGCCAGTGGAAGAAAAACTCTCACACAAGACTAAATGCTAAATGAACACTTAGGAAAAAAAATTAAACCATTACGAAAATAGTAGAAAATCTGTGAAGAGATGGCTCGGTGGGTTAGAGCGCATCCTGCTTTTCCAACAGACCCAAATTTGGTTCCCAGAACCCAGGTCCTACTGCTCACACCTGCCTGTAACTACAGCTGCAGAGGAATCTGACACCTTTGACCTCTGTGAGCACCTGCACTCGTGTGCACGTACCCACGTGTAGACACACACGACTAAAAATAGTAACATTTTTTTAAAATAGAACTCAAAGGTGAATATATTGATCACCCTGAGGTTAGTTAGAAAGGCCTTTTCCAAGCATGAAATAAACTGCATGAAAGAACAAAGATTATAATTAATACACCCATAAAATTGAAAATAGCCATAGGAAATACATTTATATCATTTGCAAGAAGAAAAACATTTCCAACGTACAACTCTTAGAAGATCAAGTATAACTTTCAACACCTGAATAATAAAAGTTGGCAAAAGAGAGGTGTGTTCATTCAGAAGACTCTAGACCTATTAAGTGTTCTATTACATATGTCCATAGACTATGGATTGTATTTGCCCAAGAATAAAAGCAAATTACAAATCACAGTGTACAGAATATGAATGCATGTATGTTGATATAAAAGTACAAAAATCTAAACAAATGTGAGACAGTGATTTTTATCTTTTGGATGTTTTAACCTTGTTTGGAATTTTTAATTCATAAACTTATTGTTTTATGAAAGTAAAGTCATATTTTATTTTTTAATTAAAGATGTACCAGGGAAAGGAGAATGAATTGACTGTAGACCCTCACAAGTGTGTAATCTTGGGATCTAAGTCTAGGATGTTTTTGTTTAATGTTCTTTTGTCATGAATTTGATTAACTTACCTGTAGATCCACAAGCTAACTTACCACTTGCATATCTTGATTCTAACTTTTCTTCCTGGACTAACACCCTCCTTCTGTATTCTCTGTGTCCCTCACAGTATTTTTCACACTGTCCTGTAATTCTGTCTGCAACACAATTCTTTTTGCTCCTTCTGCACATACATCTTTCTGCTATACACATTTCCTTTCTCTTATCTGTCATTTGCTTTTGCATGTGTAAATTTACTAGTACTAATAGAATTATGTAGCTTTTAAAGAGATACTTGGGTTACTTGTGCTAGTGATAAACAACTTAGATTGCCAAAACTGCCAAGAAGCTGGGGATAAAACCCAGTGACAGTACACCTGCTAGCATGTGTGCGACCCAAGGGAAGGAAGGGTTGCAGGCAAGGCAGGAGCCTACACAAAAGGAATAAAACATTAAGTGACTCGGTGTAGAACAGTTTGTAATCAAAACCCTGGCAAAGGGAACTCTAGGTCCATATAACTGTACTAGTGAATGTTATCAGACATTTTAGGGAGAGTTCCATTCCTATCCTGTTTCAGGAAACAAAACAGTAAGAAACACTCTCCAGTTTCATGAGTTCATCATAATCTCAGTACCAAAATTTGTGAAGAACATTTTATAAGAAAATCACAGACCAATGTTCTTCATAAACACAGACTTTTAAATTCTCAAAATATTAGCATATTAAAGTTTACAATATAGAAAATTAGATACCATGACCAAAGAGGATGAAATTTAATATAGGGCAAGAATTAATAATGTTATAAGAATTTAATAATATTAATGAAGCATAATATTAATGGAACAAAGCCATACTCCCAATAGATGCAGAAAAAATATTTTATAAAATTCAAAACTCATTAATGTTAGAAAGTTTCAGCACACTAAGAACAGAAGGGAACTTCCTCAAGTAGATTGGTTATCATCCTTTGAAAACTTAATGGTGAAATAGGAAATCTGCTTCCACTAAAATCAGGCATAGCATTAACACAAAAGTTTCTATAGCAGGGGAGGAAAAAAATCCAAAACTTCATATGGCCATATGAAAGACCCCAGATAGTTAAAGCAACCCTGAAGGGGAAAACGCTAGAGAAAGGACAGTGCCCAATTTCAAGTTATATGACAGAGCCATAAGTAACAAAAACAGTATAATACTGGCACACAAATACCCAAGGCTGTTCTCTGACCTCCACACACATGCATACACTCATTTACACATGCATAAAAGACACTATCAATGGTAAAAAACTGACTCATCGATTAGGAGAAAATATTTGTAAATCATGTATCTATAAGATACCCAGGTATGTGGAGCACTAAACTCGAGAACAGTGCAGTTAAAAGGCTGGGAAGTTGGAGAAATGGTTCAGTGCTCTGGTAGAGGACCAGTGTTCAGTTCCCAGCATGAACATCAGGCAGCCAACAACTGCCTGTATTCCAACTCAGGAGAATCCCGTGTCCTCTTCTGGCCTCCTCAGGACCCTGAGCACACATGAGCATAAACAAAGACTTGAAAAACTAAAAGTTGAGGTTGGAACCTGGGGTGTAGCCTAACTGGTGGCGTCTTGCCCAGCATGCACATAAACATTTATGTGGTCCTGGGGCTCCAACGACATAAACCTATATATATACCTGTAATCCCAGCACAAAACAAAAAGCTTGAAGTGGTAATGGTGGAAGCAGACGGAGTATGATCTTGAGGCCAGCCTGGACTGCAAGATGAGACCCATTCTGAAAAGGGGGCAAGAGGTACAGAAAGCATAGGCTTTTCTCCAATGATGGCAAATAAGCACATAAAAAGATGCTCAGTTACATGAATCAAATGTATATCAAAATTGAATCATCATTGCACACTCATTAAAATGATTATCAGCACCTAATACACAACCCAGGAAGTAACAAATCTTGGTGAGAATGTGAAGAAATTGAAACTCTTGTGAATTGATGGCAAGATTTTAAAACCACTCTGAAAACCAGGGTGACAGTTCGACAAAACCTTAAGAATTACCAACTAAGGGCTGGAGAGATGGCACAGTGGTTAAGAGCATTGCCTGCTCTTCCAAAGGTCCTGAGTTCAATTCCTGGCAACCACATGGTGGCTCACAACCATCTGTAATGAGGTCTGGTGCCCTCTTCTGGCCTGCAGACATACACACAGACAGAAGAATATTGTATACATAATAAATAAATAAATGTTAAAAAAAAAGAATTACCAACTAATCTAGTATTCCACTTGTAGTATATACCCAGAACAGTTGAGAGCAGATCAGAGATAAAGCCATGTTTGTAGCAAATTATTCAAAACAGCTAAAACATGGAAACAAAAATGTCTGTGCATGGATGAATAAGTGAAACATGGTAATATTCATCAATAAAACACTGTTTACTCTTATAAAGAAAGGGCGCTCTGACCTATGCTACAGCATGGGTTCACTGTGAGGATGGAGCTAGTCATACAATAGAATATAGCCAGTCAGAAAAAGATAATAAATAGAATATTTATGTTTCCACTTAGTTACTTACTTAAATCACAGAATAATAGCTGCCAAACTCTGAGGGAAGGTAGAAACCAGAAGTTACTGCTTAATGAGTACAAAATATCAGTTGTTCAGGATGAAAAGAGTTCTAGAGATGGGTTATAGTGCAACATTATGAATACATTTCATTCTTCTGTGTCACACATTTTAAAATAATTAAGGGACCAAGCATAATGAGTCACAGCGCACAAGAAGTGGGAGCAGGAGAATCAGGGTCACCCTACGCTACATAGAAATTTTGAAAACAACCTGGACTAAATGAGACCCTGTCTCAAAAAAATGAAAAATGAATTAACCTAAAATTTTAAATGATTAAGGGATAAATTTTATGAGTATCTTGATAAAACGAAGACTGTTCAGTTAATCTTTAGTCACGAGAAATGCAGGTGTAAAGTATAGTGGGTCCCATTTCACACCCTGAGGCACTAAAGTTGGTCTTGTAGAACCCTAATGTCAGTGGCGATGTAAAGCAGCTGGAACTCACACATCACTGGTGTTAGGACAACATTTGTTAGTGAACGTTCACAGTTTAAATTAAACAGCAATCTAACCTATGCGTGCTCCATTCATCTCAGTTACTTGGCTGAAATTAAATTCAAGTTCACAAGAATACTACATGTTTAGGACAACCTTATTCAAAAAGTAGCCACTCTCCTGTCTCAGAAACATGAAAATATGAAAATTATACAGTTACACACTAGACTACAAGTAAGCAATAAAAGGAACATGCTTGTCTATACATCAACAACATGGATAAATCTCACAAATATTTTTTATAAACAAGAAGCTGGGCAGATCAGAGTACAGATATTTGGTTCTGTTCATATGGAATCCAAGAAAAAGTTTTATAAATTTCAAAGCAACTTTAAGACACAGCAACATAGTAGAAAAAGAGTCTAAAGCATCTTAATGATAAACAATTCTATATTTTGTGTCAAGTTACTTATAATGCAGTTCTCAAAGCTCACAAACTGAGTATCTAAGATATGTGTATTTTATCCTATATTAACTATGCCACAACAGCTTATATATTTAAAAGTATTAATAGAAATTATACCTTTTGATTCATTGAAACACTAATTACTGCTAGGAAGGCCACTCCCTTCCTGATATCAAAATACCTGAGAAATTTGACCAGTAGTAAGGAAACTGCTTAGTGTTCCTGCTCTCAGGAAAATGAAGCACGAGTCAGGCCTCAGGGACCAATATGTTGATATCCATGGACTCTGTGAGATGGAAAATATCCATTTGAAAAGATGTGTCTGATGAAAACAGAAAGGGAATTATTTGGAGGAGAAAGGAGGCCAGCAAGAGAGAAGGAGGAGAAGGCTGGTAATATGAGTTCACCAGTAAAAGCACCTACCTAAAAGTGGAAGGAGAGAACAGACTCCACCAAGTTGTCCTCTGACCTTTGCA
Source organism: Ondatra zibethicus (assembly GCA_004026605.1). Taxonomy (NCBI): domain Eukaryota; kingdom Metazoa; phylum Chordata; class Mammalia; order Rodentia; family Cricetidae; genus Ondatra; species Ondatra zibethicus. The sequence goes on from PVIU01002664.1 coordinate 150,410, forward strand.
TGGGTGCCATGCATACACATCATGCTCATGCACGCACAAACACACTCTTTTAATTTGAAAAGGAGAGTAGGAGAATGGGCATTGAAGGAGAGGTACAAATAAAGCATAATGGCACACACATAAATATATGAAGTGCTGTAATGAGACCCATTTATATGCTCAAACGTAAGTTAAATTTAACCCATTTGAGTACCTTTTGATTTAAAAAAATTACACATGGTGAACATAAGCACAGTCATATCAACCACTGACCTTTTGATATTGAAAAATAATTATGACCAGCTGTGGTGGAACAAGCCTTTAATCCCAGCCATGGCAGACAGAGACAGGCTGAGTTCAAGGCCCTGAGTTAGAGGCCAGCCTGGTCTCCATAACGAGTTCTAGGACATCCAGAGCTTCACAGAGAAACCCTGAATCTAAGAACTAGAAAAAAAAATTATGATGTACTGAGTACATCCAAAAATGTTGTCATTCCTTAATTACATAATGTTTCTATCGTAGTAGGCATTATGTGTGTGTCAGCTTATAACAAAACCTTGAGATGATCAATTTAGAAAAAAGTTTATTGTATCTTGCAATTTGGGATTGTTGTGCATAATCATTTGGCCTTTTGGGGGGCCACTAGTGAGGCAACACACCATGGCAAGGAATGCAGAGTTCGCTGGTTCTCAACCTATGGGTCAAATGACCCTTTCACCGGGGTCGCCTAAGACCATCAGAAAACACAGATATCTATATTACATAAATAAAATTATAATAACAGTAGCAAAATTACAGTTATGAAGTAGCAACGAAAATAATTTTTTGGTTGGGGGGGTCACCACAACATGAGGAACTATATTAAAGGACTGAAGTATTAGGAAGGATGAGAACCACTCATGGGTAAGAAGTGAAAGAGAAATAAGAAGTGGCAGGATGGTGTTCCACTATTCCCTTCAAGGGCATGCTCCCCATAATAAAGACCTCCTAGTAGGCCCTACCCATTAAAAAGGCTCTACCACCTTCTAATGGTGCCACACTGGGAAGTCACAGTTTACCAAAAGAACTTTCAGGAGGGCATTTAAGATCCAAACTGTAACAATAATATAGGTTTTAGAACCAGGTAGTGGTGGCACATGCCTTTAATCCCAGCACTTGGGCGGCAGAGGCAGACAGATCTCTGAATTCGAGGCCAGTCTGGGCTACAGAGCAAATTCCAGGACAGCCAAGACTATACAGAGAGAAATTCCATCTCAAAAGACCAAAGAGAAAGGAGAGAGAGAAATAGAGAGGGGAGGTCTAATTTTAAAGTATACAGGAGACATATATGCTATATACAAATATGTTTTATAAAAGGAGTTTGAGCATCTGTAAATTTTCTTATACATAAAACATCTGGAAACCAATACCGGGTGAACAACACTCTATAACATTGAGGAATACATTCAAACTGCAGGGGGGAAAAAAGGTGCAGAAACAATAATAAATGAGATAGTCTATTATGGAAGACCAATGGGGGTAAATGCTATAAAACTAAAGGTTTTGGTATTATCAACCAAAGTTACTAATTCATGGAATAATAGGACTTGAGACACCTAATAAGGAAATCTTTTTTACAAGTTTAAATTTTAAGGAAGGAAAAGGGAGGACATTTGGAGTGTTTGAACAAAACATAGAATGCTGTGGGATATAAGAAGTCTTTTAACAGAGAGCAGGCAGCGCAGTATCACTTTTTACTTTTCACATCTCATAGTTTGTTGCCAGGGACAGAAATGATACATGAGGAATAGCTTGTTTTATGGAATGTTGAGGGCGGGGGACGTTCTGTTTTCTATAGCTTAGTGGGAAATGAGATGATATTTGTCTTAAAAATCTACACACATTTTTCCTTCATCTGTTAGCTTCTCTTTCCCACATTCTCTGATATTTTTGGTTGTGAGCCTAGCCTTTAGCGGCTGAGCCCTCCCAGCCCCACTTCCTCTTTAATAATCGTGCTTTCCCTTAGGTTCACATTCATCTCTCCTTTTTTTCTTCTTCTCCTCTAGACCAGATTTCTCTGTTTTCATAATTGATGCTCAGGAGGCATTTTAGGCATTACCCCTAACACACACCCCTGTTTTTCACAGCACATGACCGTGAAAACCTAAAACAAATATATTTGAATATCTGTTTCTGTGCTGGGGCTCCTTGGAAGACCCGGGAATCATGGTAATATCTAAAGGGCTTGTCTCAAACCCAATTTTTGTCCCCTTGGAGAGTAATGTTCTCTATAAAGATGCATAATCCAAATAATAAGTTCTCTGAGAGAGTAGATAATCATGTTTACCGTGGTTTTAAAAAAAATTAATCACTTTTACATACCCATCGAACAACTATATGCCAAAGTTCTTTCCTGTGGAAAGATTCTCTTGTACACTGTAAAGATTTGTCACTCGAATTGGTATAATAAAACACTGACTGACCAGTAGCCAGTCAGGAAGTATAGGCTGGGTGATCAAACTAAGGATGATGGGAAGTATGAGAGCCTGAGGAGTCGCCAGGCAAACACGGTGGGGTAGGAGATGAACGTGCCATGCCAATAAAGGTACTGCCATGTGGCAGAGAGTGAATAAATATGGGTTAATTTAAGTGTAAGAGTTAGCTCATAACAAGTCTGAGCTATGAGCCAAGCATTTATAAGTAATATTAAGTCTCTGAGTGGTTATTTGGGAACTTACGGGCAAGAGAGAAATGTTCAACTACAGTTCTTCACTTTTACAGATGATACTACGTACTGTTGGTTATTTCACAGCACCTCCATTTTCAAAGCGCGTCTTCCTGGACTAAACGTGGAAAACACTGTGACTCAAAACATTATACTCACGAAGAGTTCAAAGGGTAGGTTATTTACATAAAGGTCTCCATCTACTTCCATCTACTATGTGCTGATTTTTTCCATGATTACCATTGAGAAGATGATTGCTTTCTAATTTTTTCTCTGCATTATGAAGCTGTACAGCCTCTTTGATACTTACACCCTTATATAACTTATAAAGTTATCCATTTCAATTGAGGGTCAGGAATTAGGCTAGAAGAGAATAGAAATAGAATAGAAAAAAAATAACTGAGAATAAGGAAAAAAGAAGTGATCAACCTCTCATTTTTTAATTTATAAGTAAATTTTGTGATCTTAATAATTATACTGAGTTATAGAAGTATTATAGAAGTCTTTAATAAACTAGATATTGCCTAAAGACTGGGGACTAATGTGATAGCATTTTAGGAGGCTTCAGGAATACTAGACATCCTGCAGTACAAAACTTAGTCTGAGTCTGAGAGAAGTAAGCAAGATAGAAGTAGGCATTGATTAAAGGAAATGGGGTTTAAAATTCAAGAGAGAAAGAAGTAGACCAAGAGAGCCTTCAAGACTGGTGTAGGCTCTGCAATAGAGCTCCAAGAAAGTCTTGGCCATGGCAATAAGACTCCAAAGTGCAGGAAATAACTTGAAAAGTCCCAGTTTTGAACAGACATGGCTGTACTTAGCCATTGGTGGGGGAAAATTCAGGAAGTTTACAGCTCGTAGCTTAAATGATGAATCCCCAAGATACAACACTTGGAAGACTGTTGGCTAACTATAGTCCTCGGTTTGCACTCTCTCTTTCTGTGTGTGTGTGTGTGTGTGTGTGTGTGTGTGTGTGTGTTTGTGTGTACTGTAAGTAATACTAAAATAGTTTGTATAGGCCAAGGTGACTGTTTTGATGTTTTTACCTTTTATATTTTTTTTCTTTTCAACCAGGATGTTGGATACAGAACAAGAAATTTTGGGAGATCAAAATTCAGGAGTTGAGTTCCAGCCTGGAAAACAAGATGAGGGAACTTTCCAGCCTACGCCAATGTTCACATTTCTGATTGAGCTACAAGATTTTTCTTCTTCTGACCTCAGAAGTCACTTGGAAACTTTTGGGGGAAATTTCAGCACATCTTTTAAGTTTTGTTTATGGTAAGCGGGGAGATACATTAGAACTTAGAGAACTATCTCAGCCTCCAGGCTCAGTAGCCTTGCCATCAACCCACCCCTAGGTTTTCCTATCCAGGCTTTGGGGTCACATTTCATTGTCAGTGTGATTCATGTTCACAGTTTACCATCACAGCTAGCCATAGTTTTAGTGGATAGTCTTAAACTCTTTGCTGAGGTGTGTGTGTGTGTGGTTTTTTGGTCGGTTGGTTGGGTCTGTTGTTTTGTTTTTTTGGCAGAATTTTTCACATTTTTACGGTAGGAAAGTTTATATTAGCATTAAATGCTTTCGTAGTTTGCTATTGCCCAGTAGCTGCTTCTCAGTAATGCCAGCTTTCATGGCATTTTTGGTATTGTTTTTATTGTGTGTCTTGATCTTTGTACATGAACCATGCCATTATTAGTTTCTACTGGAAATAGTTACATGTGTGGTATGTGTACCTGCTCATGTGTGTATGTGTGCACATATGTGCGCATGGGTGTGGAGGACAGAGATTGACTTTGGGCGTTTCCACTCACCAGTTCTTCTGCTTATGTTTTGGAGCCTGTAATTCACCAGTTCAGATAGGCTGGCTGGCCAGTGAGACTCGGCAATCTGCCCGTCTCCGCCCTCCCAGTACTGGGGCTATCGTCAGCAGAGGAGCACTTCACTGGCTGAGTCATCTCTCTACCCTTCTGGAAACAGTTTATCCAGAATTCCTATTCAGGTCTTTCATCTTCGTCGTCTACTTTATCTTCATGCATATCAGTTCCTGCTGTACCTTCACAAGTATCTGTATCTGTATCTCTTGTCTTCTTCATGATCTTTTCAGCCCTACTTTCATTGGTGTCATTTGAGCGGGGGCTCTCTTAAACCACCATGTGTGGGAAGCTGCTCCTCCATGATCCCCATGGGCCTATCCTCCTGAGAACGACTTTTATGAAGGCAAACTGCAGTTCCTGTCACTCAGTGGGCTTCGGGCTGCAAGTGCTGCTCATCATTCTACTCTATTGTCTGTCAGATTTGATTTCCCTTTAGTTGTGCTCCTAATAAGCCTAAGGGCTTACCTCGTATGACCCAGATCCTTATTCCTGATGGAAAATGTGTGCTGGTAATTATTTACATCTCATTCTGCAATTACTGCACATGTCCTCCCATGGTTACAATTTGGAATCAAAATGTTCTCAAATTGATCACCTATGTGTTTTTCTCTGCCTTGTAGCATTTTGATTTCTTAATGATCTAGCTCAGTTACCACTGCCCAGATAGGAAATCCTTGCCTGCTCATAACTGTTCCCAGAGTTCAAAATAGCCAAGCAGTAGCCATAACTTATAGTCTAATGGGACTCTTGTTGTTCCCTGACAGAAATTCATCCATTTGGAAGCCTTCAGAGCAAAGGGTTATAGGAACAGGAAGCAGTGTCCCCTAACAAGTCAGTGGGGTCACTTCTGCTTCCTCTGCTTTGTTCTTCTTAGTAGGAACAATCCCTTTAGAGGTCTCTGTGTTAGTGTACATACTGTTTCTTGAAGGATGGCGCTTAATCCTTATGAAATCCTGCTTCTGAACTGGCACTTCAGCTAAACCATTATTACATTGAAAACAAATGTTAGGGTCAAGATTAATTTTAGGGCTGAACAGCAAGGTCAGGAACACTGAGGAAGGTAAATAAGAAGGTTTGCAACTGGATATGAAATAGCCAAGTTGACCAGAGAAGAGAAATTGCAGAACTCTGGGAAGAACAAAACCTGGCTCTAGATGTTTCAGCTGGCCCCAGGAACCCCAACCCTCCACCCTTGCAGGAGCATGTGTGAGACATCATTGCCCTTTCCTTAGTAAACATCTAAACTTTATAGGTAGTTACACCTTCATAGATAAGCATGCATCTAATTGTAACAGACTGAATTGTGGGTAATGGCTTCTAGGAAAGCTTTTACTTGTTTTAGAAAGGAGACCTTCTCAGACTCCCCTAAGGACAGACAAGGGAAGGAAAACTGGTGGACAGAGTCCAGATGCTGGAGGTGTCCCTTTGCCACTGGCACGTGGCTCAGGCCACCCTCCCCTTTGCCTTCTCATCTGCTCAAGTAAACCCTGGCAGCTTGTTCGCTCTACTTTTGTTCTAATGTCAGTCTCTTTCCTTGAGGAGCACAAGAACTGAGCCTGCTGCTGCACTTGACATTGGAGGGAATGTGGGAGGAGACATCTCTCCTCATCCCTAACACCTTCAGTGGGTTGCCTGGGGTTCTATCAGACTGGATTGGCCCTGTTGATTCTCTGGTCAGGAGTTCACATATTACCTTTTTACTTGTCCTTGTTTGGATGCTCAATTAAATTAGATCCCATGCCTGTGATCAGGCTTTCTTTGAGGCCCTGGGTAGCAATAATATAGGCCAAGGCCCTGCAAGGCAGAGCAGCAAATCCACACCCAGAATAAGTCTTTATCCATGTCAGGATGGACCACTAGCCACTCCAAATTGGAAAAGTCCATGTTATTGACCTGCTACCAGGTGTCTAATATGTCTCAATTGATAATACCATATTGGGCACACAGTGTAGTTCTGTTGCCTGCAGGTTCTTCAGAGAGAGATATAGGTGTGGGTTGGCTTTTGTAACTGGGAATTTGCTGTGGCTCGTGTGTAGCCTTCCTGTGAAAACATGACTGCTCATGTGTTGTTGTAGTTCTAGAGCAGGCCATGACAAAAGCTTGCCCAACACCAACTGATAGAATCCTTTGATTGTTCTGTTTCTCTTCACAATGAATGTTCTAGTCAGAGTGAATTATGTCATTAGCCACTAAGCAAGATAGGCATGTTTAGGGACAAAATTCCTATATGTGAATGCACCTTTGGGGCACCCTTTGTTTTCTTGCCACTCAAACTACATGGCATAAGCAGAGCACTCCTTGAGGCATGACAGCTGATCAGCTTGAGCTCGCCATGCTTCAGAATGTGTCTACTGTATCTTCTTTGTAAATTATGAGATTTCACTGAGCTTTCTCAGGAAAGTACTCCTTAACTGAGCATGCCTAGTATTGGACCACCCCTTACATGAGTTTGTATAGGCTCTCTGAATAAAACTCCCATGCTGTCTTTGTTGGAAGAGCTTTGTTTGGGAAGAACACCTGTGCTCTCTCTTGTCCATTGCAAGTAATCTTTCTCTACTCCTTTTTTATATATTGACTGTGCTTATTTTGGCTTGCACTTAACAATATGTGAACCCATTATATTTGATTAAAATATAATAAAAAAAGTCTTTACCCCTTGTGTTTTCTCTCACACCTCCATATATCTACGTCTTTCCTCACTTCATTGCCTCTGATCACCAAGGGCTAATGAGAAGGTTCATACAGGATGATTATACCATCAAACACTTGAAACTACCAATCAACATTAACAAGAAACAACAAAGCAACACATACAAAAAGAGACATAAAATTGACTTTTGCTGTGATAAGAAGGCCATAGGTCTCTTTGTGAAATACTCTTGCTTACTCCCCCATCAAACCCATAGATCAAAGCTCTTGATTTAACAGTCACAATCAATATAAGGAGAATGACAAAATGATACATGGGGTCACAAATTAACAAATCATGAATGTGGGAAACTGACAAATGGTCCAGTTCCTCAAGAACATCAATGGCAGGAGATTTGTTTTAAAGTGATAATTGTATATTAAAAAACAAAACATATCAAGCCAAATTGGATAGCTTCCAGGTAAACAGCCTGGTTTCATAGTCTGCTTACATGTTCTCTCATTTTTCGAGACAGAGTTTCTCTGTGACAGCCCTGGCTGTCCTGGAACTAGCTCTGGTAACCAGGCTGGCCTCTAACTCAGAGATCTGTCTGCCTCTGCCTCCCAAGTGCTGGGATTAAAGGCGTGTACCACCATGGCCCAGCTTAGTCTGTTCTCCAAGGAAGAAAAATCAACCTAATATAATATGCAAACCCTATATAAACCAATTCAAATCAACTATTTTAAAAATTGCAAACAAATGTGTGAGATTATGGATTTGATCTACAACATTAAAAATACCTAAAAAAAAAAAGAATCTCAATATTTGATACTAAGGAATTATAAACTGTCCTCAAAGGACATTGTGGTTAAATTTTTTGAGATATATCTAGATGCCATTTGATATTGAGGAGGCTTGATATCAGTGCAGCCATGACAGGCTGCAGGCTAACAATACTAGGACTGGGCCTCAACCTTATAATAACCAAGAAAAACACAAATTGTACCCTGCGGGGGATCAATCAGAACTGAGACAAACAAGTACTAGATGCTCCAGAACATTAAGAATAGCTTACATAACTTACATAGAGGTTGCCAGCTTCCTTGCAGCAACGTCAGTACCAATTCCTGTTTGAAAAGACTTCGGCTACCCCACTCCTGCCCCATCAGCAGTTCAACCCCATCTGAATCCAGAATTCCCTGCCCTCGCCCCAATCCTTTACTCCTTAAAAACCCTAACGTAGCTGAGCTCAGGGCTCTCTGATCCAACCGCTGCGTCAGAATAGGGCAGAGTCCAAGCTTGAGCTTGCAATAAAGGCTCTTTGCTTTTGCATATGAACTCAGACTCCTGATGGTCTCTGGGGGGCTCATGAAGAAGGCATAACATTTGGGGGCTTGTCCAGATCCACCAGGACCCCTGACCCATGGAGCCTTTGACTGGTCAGTGAATGTTTGTCTCATTTGGTTTCGTTTTGTCTTGTGCTTTGACCAGGTCCGTTTCTAAACTACCTGCACAGGTCTGAGTGGATGTACTGGAGGATCACAGGTTGGGGAACTGGAAGATGTTCCAGGACCTTTCCATCCAGGATTTGATCTTGGATCCCTCTGGCTTCTCAGAATAGACAAGGCGGGGTCATGCTCCGTCAATCAGTGACAAGCCATCTTCTGGGTTTCAGTTTTTCCTCCTGTTGACCAGAAGGAATAAGTTTTTCCTCCAGTGGTTTGGTGGAATTTACGTTGTTTTGTTTGCTTTTGAAGTGTTTGTTTTGTGTCCGACACTCAAGACTGGCATTATGGGACAGAAGCCAAGTACTCCTATGCCCTTGACTCTGATTCTTGACCATTTTCAGGAGTTCTATTTGGTTGTCCTTGGAGCAGCAGTCTGTCCATCTGTCTGTAGTTTTGTTTAGTTGCTTAATTGTTGCTCAGAGTTTCATATTCGAAAAGAAACAAAACTGACAAGTTGGCTACGTTATAGGAGCGTTGCATCCACAACTCCTTTAAACCAAGTATCACCGCTGCCCAGGATGGCAACCTGAAATAACTCAATGACAATATGTGGTTGCAGAAGGCAGGACTTGGGCTTGCAGGCAGCTTTCTCCAGTGCCCGTAAAAATTGAAGCCAATGGGTGACAAGGTACCCCTCCTTAAAATTATAGCTGACAAAAGTAAAAAAAAAAAAAAAAGTCTGTTGTAATGTTTGAATGCATAAATGTGGCCACTGCATGTTTATGTCTGACTGGTCTTAAATGTATGAGCTTACTGTGTTCTGTGTGTCTCGGCTACAGTTCAGCTGTTACTGTTGCAGCCAGCCAGCCCGGCTCAGAATTTAATCTCTGGGCGTTCTCGCCATTAAAGCTAATGTAATAGTGATTCAAATGTCAGCTGGGTATAGATAATATTAAAATTGTTTTATACTGTTCTGTTTATTAAATCGCTGGCTCTGGAGCAGGGTTATGGCTCACCATTTTTCAGATCCAGACTTGCTTTAAAAGCCTCTGTGTCTGGGGTCAAACTGGCAGACCGGAAGAGCTAAAGCAACGCAACCAAGGAATTATTGGTTTATAAATTTATTGGACATAGTTAAAAATCTGTAATATTTGTAACAAAAAGCTTAACTCAAAACTTTAACACAGGCTTAATAATCAGAAGGCTACATAGGTCGCCTTAAAACAAAGATCTAATCCATCAATGTCTATAGTTCTGGGCAAATATTCAAATGTGCTAATGTTGCTTTTTAACCCCTTTAGTTCTGCTTCTGACTGTTTTTGTCAATTGAAATATGTCAACCCCAAAACATGGTCTTTATGTTTAAAGGCTCACCCTGAGAAAGGCTCAATACTATACTGGAATCCCAAACACCCAATGTAGTCACTGGCCAACTGAAGTTAGGGCCACAACTGATAAGCACCAAAAACTGGGATATTTCTATATTATGATGCAATAAGACAGCGACCTTAAACAGTCTGACAAATAACTTGAAGCAGTTTTTTAACCTCAAGACTCTGGGGGTCAAAAGACTTTTTTACAGGAGTAGCCTAGGGTCACCTGCTTGTCAAATGCTCACATAAAAATGCACAACAAAAAATTAAAAACCAGGGGGCTGGAGAGATGGCTCAGTGGTTAAGAGCACTGACTGCTCTTCCAGAGGACCCGGGTTCAATTCCCAGCACCCACATGGCAGCTCACAACTGTCTGAAAATCCAGTTGCAGGGGATCTGACACCTTCACACCAATGCACATAAAATAAAAGTTAAATAAACCATTTAAAAAAATTAAAAACCACTGGCTTAAAGAATCTCTCTCTCCCTCTTTTCTTTTCTCTTTTTTGGTTTTTTTTGTGTTTTTTCTTATTTTTTTCGAGACAGGGTTTCTCTGTAGCCTTGTGGAGTGTGTCCTGGAACTTGTTCTTTAGACCAGGCTGGCCTCGAACTCATGGAGATCCACCTGTCTGCCTCCCGAGTGCTGGGATTAAAGGCATGCACCACCAGCACCTGGCTAAGAATGTCTCTCTTAAGATATATTCAAGTTTACAAAAACTGGTTTAAAGACACATGCCTAACCTCCTTGTTTTTGCTAGCATTGTTAAGCTATGGCTATTTTGGTAAACAAAGTCAAATGAGAAAACTGTTGTTTCTATAATGGTACACTATATAAGGATCAGAAATATTCCCAGTCTGTTTGTAGACTATGTTTATGAGTTAGAAGTCTTATCTTAATACTAAAAAGAACTTCAATTCAGAAATTATTTTTTATTATGAACTGTTAAAGATGATTGAGTCTTAAGATGTTCAGAACTATACTTATAAGTCATGCTAAGGACTAATGTAATAAGTACAGGAAAAATTTATCTAGCCTCTTGTAGGTTTTCAAGGTATAGCCTAAAACAAATGAAAAACAAGAGTTGTTCGGCTCACGTCCTCAAACTGTCAGAGATTTGCTGAATGTGGCATTTAAGACATTTAAACTTATATGACAGACAGAGACTCTCAGATCATAGCAATGATTCCCAAGATCTCCAACAAAAAGTCAACAGACCCAACAACAGACAACTCCACCTGGTCTGTGGTAATGCTAACCAGCTGACCACTAGGGGAGATCGTCCCAATACTTCCCTTCTCTAAAGGCTCAGCAGGACACTGGAGAGTTGATGCCCCACTTTGCCTAGACAAGGTGAGGTCGATCTCCCCATATTCCTTCTCCACAGGAAAGCCTCTCATCCTCTGGGCCTGGCAGCCAAGGCTGCTGTCCTGATAACTCTGCCCTCATTGTCACAGAGTCTATAGGAGCCTGGGATGTCTGTCTAGGTAAAACTATGAACTAACCTCTGCCATTTTGGTTAATCCTTCTCAGATCTCTGACACTGATGGCTAAGCTAATGTAGCTTTGTCAGCTGGACAACTAGGTCCTTGTTAAAAAAAGACAAACAGGTTTGACTTGCTCACGAGTTTGATATTAAAAAATAAACAGGTTTCAAATGTAACTTTTCATTAAAGGAACATACCTTACAATGACTGTTCTCAATAATAACTATTCCTGTCTCTGGTAAAAATATACTTTCTAATAACGTTAAAAAAGATAATAATCAAATTGGTTCATACCATAAAATTGTCTTGGTCTAGCTATGTTAAGAGTCATTTATCATAGGTTTTTCTGGTTGTGTTTCTCTGTTTGGTCCCTCACTAGTCAAACATGAAAGCTTGACAGGACAATTGGTCTTGGACATTAATCTTATACACCCTGTATGACTTTCAAACTTGACTTAAAGTATGTCATTATACTGAGATTTCAGAGGTTTAGCATTTTAATATTAATAAAATGTTTGGATAACCTGATAGAGCACTCAAGATTTTTAATTTCCTTTAGTTGTCTTCTAAGTGTAGACTTAAAGATGTTTTTTATCAGGCTGACTCAAAGCCCTAGCTTTTGCTATATCTCCAAGGTACAGATATATTCCAGCTGCTTTACAGACGCTTGTTGACTGCTTTCTTTACAAATATGGATTTTACAGACAGCAACTGCACTGGTGGAGCCAAGAGGTGAGGGACCAGCCTCCCAGCTGGGCAGCTCAGCCTCTAGGCCCTAAGCCCTGGGGCAAACCCCAGGCCCCTTCCCCTCCCTTGTCAGCTGCACCAGCTGCTCACAAAGCAAGGCTCCTGTAGGTAGGCTGCTGTACCGCCTCCCCATCAGACCTTGTAATCTACAAGTCCCACTCTGCCCCCAAACCCTATTCAGTGACTTCAATGGCTTCCCGAGACGAAGACATTGACTGCATCAATTGGACCAAGAGGTGCAGACACTGCCTGCACCTATTGGAGGAAGAAGTGGGTAGATGCCAGTACAAGAATAAATTCAACAACCTAAGCAGCAATATGGCACCACCAGAACCTGCTGTTTCTACAACAGCAAGACCTGAACATCCCAATGCAGAAGAAACAGAAGAAAATAGCATTAAAAATAACTTTATGAAGATGATAGAGACCTTTAAAGAGAAAATAAAAAATTCCCTTAAGGAAATTGAGGAAAAGAAAAATAAAAAATTGGAAGAAATCAATAAACCTCTTAAAGAGAGCCAAGAAAAGACAAACAGGTGAATAAAACAGTTCAAGGGTTGAAAACTGAAATAGAGGCAATAAAGAACACACAAACCGAGGGAATTCTGGAAATGGAAAATCTGGGTGAGTATACAGGAGCTACAGATGCAAGTATCACCAGCAGGATACAAGAGATGGAAGAGAGAATCTCAGACATTGAAGATACAATAGAGGAAATCTATTCATTAGTCAAAGAAAACACTAAAGCCAACAAAGTCATAACAGAAAATGTTCAGGAAATCTGGAACACCATGCAAAGAACAAACCTTAGAAAAATAGGGATAGAAGGAGAAAAATGTCAGCTCAAGAGCACAGAAAATACATTCAACAAAGTTTTTCCAAACCTAAAGATACAAGAAGCTTACAGAACACCAAATATACTGGATCAAAAAAAAAAAAGTCCCCTCACCACATAATCAAAACACAAAATAAACAGAATAAAGAATACTATGAGCTGCAAATAAAAAAGGCCGAGTAATATATAAAGGCAGACCCATCAGAATAACACCCATCTTCTTAAAGGTCCTGGGCAGATGTTATGCAGACACTAAGAGATGACAGATGCCAGCCCAGACTACTACACCCAGCAAAACTTTCAGTCACCATATATGAAGAAATCAAGATGAATATTTTTCATCTTTATGAAAATTTGAATCATGTCAAAACCAGATTTAAACAATACCCATCCACAAATCCAGCCCTACAGAAAGGACAAGCAGGAAAGCTTCAATCCAAGGAAGGAAGTTAACTGCACCCATGAAAACACACGCAATAGATAATCCCCCACTAGCAAATCCTAAAGAAGGGCAACACACTATCACCAAAAAAATAACAGGAATTAAGAATCACTGGTTATTAATATCCCTTAATATCAGTGGACTCAATTCTCCCATTAAAAGACACGGGCTAACAAAGTAGATCTGAAAATAGGATCCATCCTTCTGCTGCATATAAGAAACACACCTCAACTTCAAAGACAGCCATTACTTCAGAGTAAAGGGTTGGGAAAAGACTTTTCAATCATATGAACCTAAGAAATAAACTGGTGTGGCTATTCTAATATCTTAAAAAACAGACTTCAATTTAATCCCAGCACTCGGGAGGCAGAGGCAGGCGGATGTCTGTGAGTTCAAGACCAGCCTGGTCTACAGAGCTAGTTCCAGGACAGGCTCCAAAGCCACAGAGAAACCCTGTCTCAAAAAACCGGAAAAAAAAAAAAAAACAGACTTCAAACTGAAGGTACTCAAAAGAGACAAAGAAGGGCATTTCATATTCACCACAGGAAAAACCCATTAAGATGAAGTCTCAGTTCTGAACATTTATGCCTCAAATACAAGGGTACCCACATTTAGAAAGAAAAATTACTAAAGCTTAAATTGCACATCAAACGCCACACATTACTAGTGGGAGACTTCAACACCCCATTCTCACCAAATGGGCAGGTCTGCCAGAAAAAAAATTAACAGAGAAATAAGGGAACTAACAGATGTTATGACTCAAATGGAACTAAGAGACATCTATAGAACACAAATGAATATACCTGTCGACTGCATTTTCTGTCCTGCCAGTTCCGTAGTCAAGTCCCAAAGAAATCACACAGAGGTCTACATTAATTATAAACGGATTGGCCTAGTTTCTCAGGCTTCTTATTAACATCTTTTTTCTCTGCTCCCCTCCCTGCCTCTCCCCTCACCCCTTCAACCCTCCCCCAAGATCCCCATGCTCCCAATTTACTCAGGAGATCGTGCCTTTTTCTACTTTCTACTTCCCATGTAGATTAGATCTATGTAAGTCTCTCTTAGTGTCCGCATTGTTGTCTAAGTTCTCTGGAATTGTAGTTTGTAGGCTGGCTTTCTTTGCTTTATGTTTAAAACCCACCTATGAGTGAGTACATGTGATAATTGTCTTTCTGTGTCTGGGTTAATTCACTCAAAAGAATATTTTCTAGCTCCATCCATTTTCCTGCAAAATTCAAGATGTTGTTATTTTTTTCTGCTGTGTAGTACTCCATTGTGTAAATGGACCACATTTTCCTAACCCATTCTTCGGTCAAGGGGCATTTAGGTTGTTTCCAGGTTCTGTCTATGACAAACAAAGCTGCTATGAACATAGTTGAGCACATGTCCTTGTAGCACGATTGAGCATCCTTTGGATATATCCCTAAGTGGTATTACAGGGTCTTGACGAAGGTTGTTTCCTAATTTTCTAAGAAATCGCCACACTGACATCCATAGGAGTTGTACCAGCTTGCATTCCCACCAGCAATGCAGAAGTGTTCTCTTTTCCCCACAACCTCTCCAGCATAAGCTGTCATCAGTGTTTTTGATCTT
>PVIU01002665.1:0-95664 GCA_004026605.1 Ondatra zibethicus
GATGACACAGATGGAATAATTCTGTTAGAATGCAAGAATAAAAGAGTTCCAGGAATCTGAGGATGCTGATAATTTGAAGAGAACAGAAGGTTTACATTAAAGTAGGTACAGATGAAGTTTCTCTACTCACACAATGCCCAGTCAAAACAACCTCTAACATTTCAACCTTGACCAGACGCATGCTTGTATGTTACCTGCATATTTCAGTAGTTATGCGCTGAACACCACACTATTGTCACACTGTTGCTCTCTTATCCATGGACCAAGACAAGTTCACAAGAACTAGGTCAACAGACAAATCTGAATATGATTCCAAAAGGTATACAGATACCCTCACCTAAGGCAGATATTTTGCTACAAATCTGAGCTTTCTCTTACACTTCTCTTAATATTACTCCTAGACCATTATCTTGCAGAAGATTTCCTCCAGAGTTTGCCCTTTCTTGCCTAAACCATGACCAAGAGGGAACATAGTTCATGTTCAATTGGAATCCCCTTTCCTTGGTTTCAATAAGCAGCAGGGTTGTCTCATGGGTTAATAACTCTTCTTCATGTTCTGGAATTCTTAGAGTGCCAGAATGAGTTAACACTTTCTTTGTTTTCTCATTCTGGCATTCTAGTTTTATAAATCCCCAAAATAACTCATACCAGTTGCTGATGAATCTGCTTCAAGAGATTACATGCTTCCCAAAGTATCCCAGTTGATTTAAGGGCTGATGTATGGTACACAGCTTTTTGGTCTAATTTGCTTCCCAGATAAGCATCTGTGTTTGCTTAATAGCCACTGGCTGAGTCTCTAAGAATGATGAAAACCATGTGGAAAGCCCAGAGGCCACTTGTTCATCTCTCGAAGTTACACTGTAGGTGGTGTCAGGCTCATTAGGTTAGAATTTTTATCTCATGAAAATTGAGCTGAAGAATTAATCCTTGCAATTTTCTGACAAATCTAAATTCTCAGTGATGTGAGGCTTTTTGTCAAAGTTCTTATAGTTAGCTAGAGCCTAGAGGCGCCACATTGATAGGAAGCCACATTCGATGTCCATTCTCAATGTTTATTGCATTCTTATCATATATAGTGTTGCTAGATACGAGGGTCACGGAAGCCCATTCAATCTGTAATTTCCACCCAAGTCAAGGACACAGAAAAGTTCAGCAGGAAGAGTAAAATGCTAAGGGGATGTGCTCGGGGTGCATACTTGGATTCTGATGGATGTACAGTGAAGTCTGACCGTGGAAGCTGAAGTGATTTTTGCAAGGACAGGATGAAGTGAAGATGCTAACCATGCCTTTTACATCACCATGCTCATGCCACAGGGAGAGGCTTTCAGTGTTGGAGTCCTTACACGGTGCCTCCGGTGCCTCTGGTACTGGTTTCTTCTATTCCAATTCAATACCTCTCACCCTGAGCTACTGTGATGATTCCATTTCAAAGCATTCTTGACACTTTTATAAAATAGAGATGCTTAAGACTCACCACAGGCTGACTCACATAAGGTCTACATGGAGGAACCTGGCAGGCCGGGGGCGGGGGTCCTCTTTCTTAACAAGTTCTCTTGAAAAGCTTTCCTGGGTATGCAGCCAGCCAGCCCGGCAACCATTCAGACTGGTCTCTGAAAGCACTGCTACAAATGCCCTCGATTAAAATCCCATGCAGCCCTTTAGTGGGGCTGGGTGAGTGTTCCCTAAAGGGTGCTACATATTATCTGTTTTAAAATTTTGGCTGTGTGCCCAATCTGAAAAAGAGATGTCTAAGAAAAGGGTAGTAGATGCTAAACTTGGAAGCCCTTCAAATCTATTTTGATTCCATCCATTATGTCTAGACTCTCAGTTGCCACCATCCGGGAGAGCTATTTAGGGTGAAGTCAATCAGGCCACTATGGAGAAGTCCATGGTGCCGGAGTGGTTAGCTTCCAGGTCAGCTATCATTCTTCCATAAATTCATGGAAGTAGTTACTGTCAGTCAGACTGTGTGTTCCCTTTTGTTCTCTGATTTTGAACACATTCCAGGTTCAGCTATTTTCTCAGACCAAATACTCCAGTTTAGCCTCCAGATTCTTAGGGCACCATGGTCATGTATATGTGTCCTGGATAGTTTTATGTCAACTTGAAATAGCTAGAGTCATCTGAAAAGAGAAAACCTCTATTGGAAAAATACCTCTGTAAGATCTTTATAAGTGATTGATGGGGGAGGACCCAGCCCTGAACTGGAGGTCCTGAGTTCTATAAGATGATATGGGATTCCCTCTATATGCTGTGAATACCATTGGTAAATAAAGAAACTGCCTTGGCCTGATAGGGTAGAACTTAGGTAGGTGGGGGAAACTAAACCAAATGCTGTGAAAAAGAAGGACAGAGTCAGAGACAGACACTGGGAACTTTACCCCGTAGGCCACAGCCATGTGGCAATATGCAGATTACTAGAAATGGGTTAAATTAATATGTTAGCATTATCCAATAAGAAGCTAGAGCTAATGGGCCAAGCAGTGATTTAAATAATATGGTTTCTGTTTGATTATTTCAGGGCTGAGCAGCCGGGAACCAACAAGTGGACCTCCTCACTACAATAAGAAAACAAGCTGAGCAAGCTACGAAGCGCAAGCCCGTAAGCAGCACCCCTGCAAGGCCTCTGCATTAGCTCTTGCCTTTGGGTCTCAGCCCTGCTTAAGTTCCTGTTCTGAAATGTACTACAATATGAGAAGACAAGTCAAACAAGCCCTTTCCTTTCCAAGTTGCTTTGGTTCTGGTGTTCTATCGCAGCAATGGTAACCATAACTAAGGCAGTATGCATCTGTGGCAGCAGAAATAGCATCGAAAGAAAGAAAGAGAGGGGGGGGGGAGGGAGAAAGCATAGCACTTAAAGCAAGGGTTTCTACTCCTGATGAACCGCCCACCACACAACTGTGTGAAGTTGGGTGCTATACTCTTCTTCCCTAGGTCAATTTCCTGGTCCACAAAATTAGAAAAAGAAACTAGAACATTCTTATTGTCCGAACCATTTTCACAGATATATTATGAATAATCATGCTTTGGAGATTGTTATAACAGTATTTACACCCACGTTTCTGCATGTGCCATAATGGCCCTAAATGTTACCCCAAAATAGCTTTTAAAGACATCTTTTATTGAGGATAGTCAAGTATTACTTTCATGCCCACTGAGTCAGGCTTTGTATTAAGTCATTTTACTTTGGTGAGTCAATTTAACACCTCTAAAAACTGAAGAGAATTCTTGTTCCAGTTTTAAAAACCCTGGAAATTCCTGTTCCAGATAAGACAAGAGACCTACAAGTGAAGTAATACTCTTTTGGAGCTGATGGTGGTATTAGACCTCAAGGTCCAGTTTTTCCTTGGCAGCTCAAATTTAGTTTTAAGCCTGTGTGTGGGAAAAGCCCCTCTCTAAATGATGTGGCTGGGCCACTTCAGTGAGGAAGAACACTGTCACCTGCCCTTTAGTCCATGCTTTCCTCCAGGGCCATTATAAACCTTTGCTTAACAACTCAGGCTCTTATTGAGTCACCAAGTAAATGTCCTTGTCCTCTCTCAGAGCTCACTAATGCTGGCTTCTTGAGGAAGAAAAATACCAATGAAGCACAACAGCAGTAAAACCAAAACAATGCTGTTTGTAAGCATGTATATAGCAGCAACAATTTCATGTCGAAATAACAAAGCAAACACAAGAGAACCCCTTGTAGCACAATTCATACCCCAAAGATGCATAAAAAACATGCATGAAAATAAAGTGTTGGATTGGCACAGCACAAGGGGTCTGAAGTTTGCATGTTTTCTTTTGTATGTGACAAAAAAAGCCAATTTTTGTCATTTTACATTAAAATGTTTTAAATTTTACATAATTTTTACACTAGACTGCTATTCACTCTCAGCTTATGAAAAATTCTTTGAAAATAAACTCTCATTATGAAGACTCAAAATGTTAAAAAAGAATCACATAAGGATATTATTGACCCAATTAACATTCATAAAAGATGAGGAAATAGCTTGCAAGTCACACAGTAGGGACTTTAGTTTGTCAAACCTTGTCACCCAGCTAATAACACATCTGCAGACCATGCAGCCATTCTTTTGAGTAATAGGAATTCCTCATCTGGAATCTGCTCTGATGGAGGAGCCAGCCTTGCAAGCGCACAAAGCCTGGGACTAGCATAAGCATCATCTTATGAGGCAGAGGAGGCCAGCACATATTCTGACCTCAAATGTCTCTGTGGCTCATAGCATCCACTCACTTAAGTTCTGCTCACCTTCTACCATCACTGTTGTTCTTTGCAGGCCATTGAAATCAGAAAATAGGGATCAACTATTAGAATCTAGACTGGCCCACCCCCAAAGCTAATGATCTTTGCTTCTGTTTACCTAAGATTAAATGCATGTGCACACACAAACACATGAGGGAGAGAGAAGGCAGATAATGGGTGGATGCATGAATGGACAGATGGATGATGATGGATGGATGGACAGACTGACTGACAGACAACAGATGATGTTGGTTATAAGAAAGATTCCTCTCATTTGAAGGCTGGAGGTTTGCGAGATTTAGTGTATATTTTATTTTCTGTTTTTTTTTTCTCTAAATTTCTCTAGTTTGGCTTCAATCTAACCTTCAGCCTGGTCACTAAACTATGTATCCTATCACTGGCTCCTGAGAGTAATTGTTTTAATGAGGGTCTGACAGACTTTTGTTGGTCCCAAGGAAGCATGGCAGAGGAATTGTGTTTATAATCAACTCTAATCCATTCTAATCTTCCACCTTAACCTCATCAAGACTTAAGTGATTGATTTTTTTATTTTTTGGTCTCCTGAAAATAAAGACCTCCTGAGATGAAATTTGGAAGCCATCCAAAGATAAAGAGACAGCCGAGGGCTGGCACCATTTTTACTTGGATGTAAAACGTGTTTTGGCAATTTCCCTCCTGCCGGCTCTTAGCCCATAATTGAACACTAGCATGATGCCAGGTCATGTTTCACAAGAATACCCTGATCCCTTCTTCACCTTGGTGACAGTTACAGAAAGACACAACATGGCGAATAACAGTACATGGGCCAAGTTGCTTTTCTGCATCCTGACTCCTCTAAGGGACAGCCCACCCTCTACAGAGCCTAAGAACACAGTCAGTGGGTCTCAGTTTAGTGTTTCTGGCCATGGTGATGCTTTGTCCTGTTTACTCCACTCAGGAGGACAACGGCATGTGCGGTACCTTTCCAGCATATGGTGGTGCCAGTCGGAACAGCCATGCACTATTGGGATAAGAAGCAGCTGAATTTTAATTCAGCTGTCACCCAGACAAGGGTGACATTTGTAAGCTCTCAGTGACACCGGGGCTGAAATCATGAAGTGAGTAGTATGGAGAACAAGAGAAAGCTGGCCTTTCCTGTTCCCACCTCTCGTCCCTTTTACTTTTGCTTTAGCCCCCCCCCCATTCTTTTGCCATTGTCTGAGGTTCCAATTATCTCTTTGTACACAGCAGTCAGACATCCAGTCCTCCCTCATCTCACTCTGTCTGTCACACTCACTTTGCCCAGCTGCCTCCTCCTGTCCTGCACCCTACACATCAAGTGCTGCTAAATCCGGCAGAAGCACCACTACCATCTTCTCCAGCTTTGATGCTACTAGGAATCTATTTAGCCTTCTTGTCCCCATCTTCTCAGTCACTAGTCAAGAAATTACTCCTTCACTAGTTCCCCAGGTCTCTTCTCTTGCTACTTTTCACAAGCCACACACCAGGGACTCCAATAAAAACTTTTGGAACTTGGCTGGTGCCCATATTTCACTTTTTGTCACAATCCATCTTATGATCTCTCTTTCACAGAAGAAAGACTTCTGTCAGGAGTCTGGTCACTCCATCTGTGCACCAGCCCAGCTGCCTCATTGCCCAGATACTTTCCTATGTATTCTCTCTTCACAGCCATGTAAAGTGGGGTAGTGCATGCCCACTGCCCCATCCCTGCCCACTCACACATCCTAGACCTCAGAAATTCAATTTTAACAACTCTGTATCAACAGCTTCTGTTTTTATTAAAGAATCTATGCTTTCATTTTAAAATAATTTTTCTTTACTTTTGAGAAATTCATACATGTGCATAATGAGATATGATTATACCCACCACCTCTCTTATTCAACTCTCCCTATATTCATTCAATACACCACTCTCCAAACTTTATGTCGTTTGGGGGGATCACCTACTAAGGCCAGGGAATACTACCCATATGTGTATTGGTGTGGAGTGATCCAATGGAGCTTGGGAAATCTACCAGTGGGCTTGGCCTTTAGAGGGAATGATTCTTCCTCCCCCAGCAGCTCTCACCAATAGCTCCTCAGCAAAGGAGAACCTGGGGAAGTGTCTACCCCATCTATACTGAAATTTTTGGATAACTTAATTTTGTATCGGTAATCACAGCCGCTATGAGTTCATAGGAATACTTACATCATTTCTGAAAAATAGCATTTCACAATATTCTTCCCCATCTTCCAGCTCTTACATTATTTTGTATGAATATATTTTTTGTCATTTTAAATTACATGTAGGCATATATGTCTTGGGGGGATATGTACATGTGGATGAAAATGCCAACAGAGGCCAGAGATGTTGGATCCCTTGGATTTGGAGTTACAAGCAGTTTGAGTTCTCCAGAAAGGGCTCTGGGAACTGAACTGAAGTCCTCTGCAAGAGCAGTACAATCTCTTTAACACTGAAGCCAGCTTCTCCAGTCCCAACTTCTCACATTCTTTTTATGTGCTTTCCTTGATGTTCCCTTGTAAACAGAGACAGTTCAGACTGCCCAGACCAAAATAATCACACAAGACTATATTAATGACAACACTGTTTGGCCTATTAGCTCAGACATCTTATTAAGTAACTCTTACATCTTAAATTAACTCATTTCAATTCATCTGTGTATCACCATGAGACTGTGGCCTACCAGTAAAGTTTCAGTGTGTTATTCTCATTTGGCAACTACATGGTATTTCCCTGACTCCACCTACTCTCTCTAAATATATCTCTTTCAGCATGGCTATATTCTGCTAAGCTGTTGGCCAAAACAGCTTTATTCATTAGCCAATAAAAGCAACACATATACAGAAGAACTTCCCACATCATTCCCTTAGCCTTGGCAGCATGGGCTGGTGATGAGGTGTCCCAATTATGCCTGAGCTCTCAGACTTTTATTCTCAGCACTTTGCCCAGGTATGCATTTCTGCATTGACTCTTGTTCACGAAAAAAAAAAAAAGCAAAGATTGAGAGTACAACAGGAGCAGGTTCAACTCAGGGGTCTATGGTCTCCTCAACCATGGGCTTTTGACAATGACAATGTTTACAGAATGTAGAGAGAGGAATCCTGGAAGGTGTGGAGGCATAAGCAGGGAGGGTGAGGGTGTTTAGGGGATATCACAGAGCTCAGGGAAGAGATAACCCAGAGGAAGAATTGCAAAGAACCATATAGACACATACTATCTCACCAGGAAATTAAAATTACATTAGAAGGATAGTAGACCATATGTGATATGAAGGAATTGATGTGGAACATACTGGTGTCTCTTGGATTAAACATGGATGAAGCAAGGGAATAGGGTAGAGGATGGGGTAGTGGGCATATTAACCAAAACTAAGATGTAAGAAAAAGCTTACGGAAACCTGCTAGTTTAGTGAGCTAATTTCAAATTATAACTTTACAAAATTGAGTGGAATTATTCTGCATGGATGAACAATGCTGCTCCCAGAAAGACATGGCTCATTCAATAAGAACTGCAGTGGAGACCCAGGACACCTCCTTACATTAGTGGTCACAGAGGCTCCAGAGATCTCCAGAACAACCCAGACTTGTCCCAGTGTCCTTGATCTATATTTTCTCAACACTTGTGTCATTGTTTGTTTGTTTTTCCTGTTTGAAATAGGATCACACGTAGCCTAAGCTGGTCTAGAACTCAGTATGTAAGATAACCTTGAACTTCTGATGCCCCTGTCTCTGTCTCCTAACTTCTAGGATTACAGGCACATACTACCATAACTGCTTTTATTCCATGCTGGGGATCAAGTCTGAGGCTTCATGGATGCTAAGCAAGCACTCTACCAACCGAGTTACACCCCCAGTCCCCATTTTATTTTAGTTAATGGAAAACATTCCTGGTCTTTGGTCTACGAGCAAACTTTAGGACATGTCATCAAACTGACAATTATTAGAAGAAATGCCAGACTATGGCCCAAGAATGATTCAAATTAAAAAGAGCATTTTATCGTTTTTATTGCATTGAAGCCTTGAGCCAGAGAGATTTTATGTCAGAAGATATCAAAGGGCCAACTTGACGACATGTGGACAGAGGCCATACGATAAATTTGACGTGGGAAAGAGAAATATCTCACAACTGGGTCAAAGGGGAAGGTGGGCGACAAGACGTAAGGGGAGATGAGCGAGGTAACTTGTATAGAAGAAGGCAGCAGAACAAAGTCCTCGCTCAGGCACACAGCAATAAATAACATGTTAGGACGCTCATCAGTAAAGACACACTCTCATTTCTGTAACCACTTTTCAAGGCATTCCTGTCTGGGCTCCATGAAGCCCCAAACATCACCAACACATAAACACTAAACTGCTTATGGCAACTCCAACGGCAGAAGAACCCAAGGTAATTATGTCATCCATTTAATATGTTTTATGTCACGAACACAGTTACCCAAGGCCATTTCTAGCTCCCATCAGGGCAATAAAGGACAATATGTGAAGTTTGATGGAAGAAAATTCAATAGTCAAGTCCAATATAAGATTTTGAGGCCAGTCTAACAGGCACAGATTCACTTCGCTTTATTCCTGTTTGGTCACCTGCATTGTGAAGAAAGTTATGGAAACCTATGGGCATTGACTAATTGTTCCCTGGACCCTTGGCCCAAATATTTTAAATCATGAAAATTTGGAGACTAAGTTGCTTTGCTCTGTCCTCCTCTTTACCACAGTGGATACTGCAACTGCTTCTCTAGATAGCCTAAAAGACTTGATTGTTGAATGATCTGAGGCCAATTAAAATTCAGAATGGGGACTGAGGGGAGAACTTAGTTGGTAAAGGCCTGTCACATGAGCTTAAGGACCTGAGTTTGATGCCTCAGAACTCCTGTAAAAACCCTGAGCATAGCAGTAGCTAGTAATCCCGGGACTAGGGATGCAGAGACAAGAGGATCGCTGGGGCTTGCTAGCCAGCCAATCTACCTAACCCAGTGAGCTCTGGGTTCAGTCAGAGACACTGTCTAAGAAAGAGCTATTGAAGAAGGTACCTGACATGGGTGTGTCCTACACATGCACCACACACACACACGTGTGCACATATACAGACACACAAACACACATGATCTTCCAGAGTGAGTTTGATGGAAATATTGACATTGTTCTTATCCACAGTAGTTCAGAAAGTAATTGGGGCTGATAGTTGCTGACTTTCCAGCAACTTTTTACAGTCTTAGTTTATTTTTTTTTAAAAAAAATGGTTTTTTGGTTAAATTTCTATGGAGACAAATAATAGAGAATTTGAACTCTCAATTTATTTTTAGAGGCATGTTTTTAAAGCAATGGAATTATTAATTCAATCTTAAATTTCTTTTATGGCATCCCTGTGTCTAACCCAGGAGTTCTGTGCATAGGGTAGCAATTTACTTTAGGCTTTGATGTAAGTCCTAGCAAGATCTGCCCATTAATCCAATCACTACAGCAGGCTATGATTAATTCACTCCAGCATTGATTTTTAAGGTCAAAGAAAAAGCCTCCTTCCAGGAGGAAGAAATGCATTAAGGGATTATAGGCTACAACTGCCAGGACAAAGATATTTACCCATATAATTTATTGTAATTTTCTGTTTTACATGGACTATCATCTTCTCTATATTTCATGGAAATCTCATATTTTATAATTTAGTGGCAGACCAAATCATTTAGTGATGACCATTAAGCCTGTCTTGAGTCAGTGAACTAGAAAGCTATTTTCATTTGTGTAATCTTTAGCCATTTACTACTTTACTAATGAGGAAATGCAAGCCTAGAAAAATCAGATGGCCTATCTGTCTGACACCATTGATCTGAGAAGAGGGATATCTAGAAACCATCTTTGCCCTTTTACTTCTGTCCTTTGTTCCAAGCACTTATAGTTCTTGCCGTGATATTGTTAGCTGATGTGTGCACCAGACACTGGACTTTCATATATGCTATACTCTAGAATCTTCAGAGCAATCTCGGGGAACAAGCATTGTTGTTATCCTAATTTTATATTCAAGAAAGTGAAGTTGTGACATATTACTTAGCCAAGGTCATTGACTTAACAGCTGAGTTGGGTTAATATTTCCAATGAATGAAAATTTTGTTTTGTACCAAACCTCAAGCTCCAAACCATTTCCTATATGCAGGGAGCCATACGCTTGCATCCTCGCAGTTTGGAGGTAAACAAATTCCATATTTGGCAATGCTTCAGGACTGAGCGTCCAGGCATCTCCCGCATGCGCAAATAACCTGAAGTGTCCCTAGCCAATCCCGAGAATTCTGGTGCCAGCGGGACTTAGCAGCCAATCAAGGCACGAGTTGCGTCATATCTCCCTATATAAGCAGCCGCCATGTTAGACCTCTCCCTCTCTCGCCTCCGCTCTCCCTTCAACCTAGAGGCTCTCTTGCCTCTCGTTTTTTCCTCAACCGAGTGCTCTCCAATAAAGCGTGATCGGGAAGAATCCTGAGTCTGGCTGTTCATTCCGCTGGTCGGGGTCAGCCAGACCTATATGCACAAACTATTGCTTAAGAAGAAGATATTAAAATGTTCTTTCTCACTTTAGCCATTCGCCACTGTCTTTCTTAGAACAAATAGTAATTTGCCTCATAGAAGAATTGCTGGATCATATGACAGTTTTATTTATTTATTTTTGAGGATTCCTCATGGTTATGCAAATTTACATTTCCACCAATAACACATGAGCTTTTTTCTCAGCATCCTTAGTAGCATTTGTTGAGAATAGATTTTTAAATGGGAAGTGAAAACAAAGGCCTGGGATGTTAAACAGAAGAAATGGGGTGGGGTGGGGGTTAAACACCGCTAAAGAGGAACGACAATGGATTAAAGTGGCAGAGTGAAGACTCTAGAAGAACTGTGAAAAGGACATGTTACCCAAGGTCCTCTGCAACAAGAGTAGAGACGTGCAGCATGGAGTTTTCTTCCTTGATGTCTTGAGCCAACAGCCAGCCTTTCTAAGAGTTTGGTTTTCTAGTACTTACCATGGAGATGAAGAGGCCAGGAAATGTCTATCCTGGCTTCTAGACATCTCTTGTGCATGTTCCCAAATTTGTAAAAGAAACATTACTACAAGCGTGTTTACATATTGAACCTCTCGCACACTGATAGTGGGAGACTTCAGTATCCCACTGTCACCAGTGAACAGGTTATCCAGTGTCAGAGATCAGCTTTAACAAAAATACCACTTACCAGGGCAGGGACATGGGGACCAGAAAAATAGTAAAGAGGACGAAGACGTGAGTGAGAATAATAAAACAGAAAGCATAGGATAGTACCAGGAGGGAGTTCCAGTGCATACTGAAAATCACCATGTTTAAGTTTCCGTACACTTTTATACCCCATGACTACAGGTGGAAGAAGACAAAAGACTGATTTAACATGATACAAAGAGTAACTAGAACAGTCACTTGCTTCAATACTTTGAGATAGCAAGTCTTTAGCATTCTGTTGTTTAGGCAGTGAATCCATCCTAGACCAAGTATCCTGAAGGCAGTTACTGCCAAAGTCAAACCTCCCATTTCAAAAGAAGGAGCAGAAGTATGCTTTAATTTCCTGACCATTGGTCAAGGTGGAGTGGATCTACCTGTATGGGCCATCTTAATGTCAAAAGAACCAAGTAACCACACCCTAGGTCAGGATGTGTAGCCCTGGTGGTTGTCAACAATTTTGAGCAACCTCAAACTCTATGACCTTCAGACAAGGTGGAAATAGGTTCACAGTTTTGGGCCTCCACAAGCCAGACAAAACCTAAACAGAGAAATACTGAAACTAAAAGATGTTGTAAAACAAATGAACACAGCAGATAGTTACAGAACATTCCACCCAAACACAAAAGTTTAAACCTACTTCTCTACACCTCACGAAACTGTTTCCAAAGTTGACCACATACTTGAAAGCAGAGCAAGTCTCAACAGATACAGAAATTTAAATAACTCCCAGCATCCAATCCGAACACCACAAATTAAAGCTAGGTAACAACAATACAAAGTTTGCAAGTGTTACAGCCCTGGGGAGAAAGATATCCTGACTTGTTGTGAAGTCAGGCTATACCTGAAACTGGGGTACTGTGGGGATGGTCTCCATGCAGTATATGACAATCCTGTTCCTCTCCAAGAGAAAGCCATTATAGTGGAACTCTGTTACACCCTTTTAAAGGCAGCTTCCCAGCAAAGGTATCTGTTTTTTTTTTGTTTTGTTTCATTTTGTTGAGTTTTTTTTTATTATTTTCATTGAGCTCTACATTTTTCTCTTCTCCCCTCCCTACCCTTCTCCTCCCCTTCAACCCTCCCTCAAGGTCCCCATGCTCCCAACTTACTCAGGAGATCTTGTCTTTTTCTATTTCCCATGTATATAAGATCTATGTATGTCTCTCTTAGGGTCCTCAATGTTGTCTAAATTCTCTACGATTGTGATTTGTGGGCTGGTTTGTTTTGTTGTTGTTGTTTTGCTTTATGTTTAAAAACCACTTATGAGTGAGGAGATGTGATAATTTTCTTTCTGGGTCTGGGTTACCTCACTCAAAATGATGTTTTCTAGCTTCATCCATTTTACTGCAAAATTCAATATGTCATTTTTTTCTGCCGTGTACTACTCCATTGTGTAAATGTACCACATTTTCCTTATCCATTCTTGAGTCAAGAAGTATTTAGGTTGTTTCCAGGTTCTGGCTATGACAAAGCTGCTATGAACATAGTTGAGCACATGTCCTTGTGGCATGATTGAGCATCCTTTGGATACATACCCAAAAGTGGGATTACTGGCTCTTGAGGAAGGTTGTTTCCTAATTTTCTGAGAAATCACCACACTGAAATCCAAAGACCCATATCTATCACCATGCACAAAAATCAAGTCCAAATGGATCAAGAACCTCAACATAAAGCTGGCCACACTGAATTTTACAGAAGAGAAAGTAGGAAGTACATTTGAATGCTTTCTAAATATAACCTAAATATAACCCCAGCATCACAGACACTGAGAGAAATAATTAATAAATGGGACTTCCTAAAACTGAAAAGCAAAGGACACGGTCAACAAGACAAAACAACAGCCTACAGAATGGGAAAAGATCTTCACTAACCCCACATCAAACAGAGGTCTGAGCTCCAAAGTAAACAAAGAACTAAAGAAATTGGTCATCAAAAGAACAAATAATCCAATTTAAAAAATGAGTACAGACCTAAACAGAGAACTCTCAAAAGAGGAATCTAAAATGGCTAAAAGACACTTAAGGAAATGTTCAACATCCTTAGTCATCAGAGAAATGCAAATCAAAACAACTCTGAGATTCCATCTTACACCTGTAAGAATGGCCAAGATTAAAAACACTGATGACAACTTATGCTGGAGAGGTTGTAGGGTAAAGGGAACACTTCTGCATTGCTGGTGGGAACACAAGCTGGTACAACCCCTTTGGATGTCTGTGTTTTGTTGTTTTTGAGACAGGATTTCTCTGTAGCTTTGGAGCCTGTCCTGGAGCTAGCTCTTGTAGACCAGTCTGGCCTCGAACTCACAGAGATCCAACTGCCTCTGCCTCCCAGTGCTGACATTAAAATATCAGTTTCTTACCATATCTGATCCAAGATGTTACTTTTTCTGCTTCACTCTGCTAAACTGAAACTTCTGCAGAAATGTAGCAATCTTCTCTGACTCTTTAAAGAAAGATATTTATTTGGGAAGGAGGAATCCATGAGAGTGGTTGCCTTTCCCAGGGTAGGAAAGGACAGCCAGCAACTCAACATGCAATGGGGCTTATATAGGGCTTAGCAGGGGCAGAATTTTCCCAGAGAGGAGATTTTCTGCTCAGGGATTGCATGATTTAGCTGGTTAGGGGCAAAGCTGGCTCTAGTTTCAGGTCCACACTGTTTCTTTCACTGGCCCTTTTGCCTCTATTTTTAAAACTATGGCGTATTTCTTTCACTGACTCTTGATCTAGGGCCAAAGTGCATTTCTTTGCCTCTGGTTTTAGGGTCAGGGGGTGTTTCTTTGACTAGCCCCTTTACTCTACAAAATTTATAAATTCATGTAAACTGAACTACTCTCTACTGACTGAAAAACTGGTCAAGACAGAAATAAAGAAATTGAAGACTTCATAGAATTCGATGAAAATGAATACACAACCAACCTTTCAAACATATGAAACACTATTTGAAAGCAGGGCTAAGAGGAAAGTGCACTGCACTAAATGACTACATAAAAAACTGGAGAGATATCCTACTAGCATACCTGAAAGCTCTAGAACATAAAGAAGTCATCCCACCCAAAAAGAGTAGATTGCAAGAAATAACCAAACTGAGGGTTGAAATCAGTAAAAAAAAAAAAAAAAAAAAAAAAAAAAAAAAAAAAAAAAAAAAAAAAAAAAAAAAAAAAAAAAAAAAAAAAAAAAAAAAAAAAAAAAAAAAAAAAAAAAAAAAAAAAAAAAAAAAAAAAAAAAAATAGAAACAAAGAGAACAATACAAAGAATCAATGAAACAAAGAATTAGTTCTTTGAGAAAATCAACAAGATAGACAAACCCTTATCCAAACTAACTAAAAATATAAAGAGAATATCCAAATTAACAAAATCAGAAATGAAAAGGGGGACATAGCAACAGACACTGAGAAAATTCAGAGAATTGTAAGGACATACTTTAAAAATCTGTACTCCATCAAATTGGAAAATCTAAAAGAAATGGGTAATTTTCTTGATAGGTATCACTTACCAAATTTAAATCAAGAACAAATAAACAATGAAAATAGACCTATAACACCGAGTGAAATAGAGGCAGTCATTAAAAGCTTCCTAATTAAAAAAAAAAAAAAAAAAGCCCAGGGCCAGACAGTTTTAGCTAGAATTCTACCAGACTTTCAAAGAAGAATTAAAGCCAATACTCTTCAAATTAATTATTCCACAGAAAAGAAACAGAAGGAACATTATTTTTTATGAGCCCACAGTTATGCAAATACTCAAACCACATCAAGACTCGATGAAGAGAGAGAATTACAGACCAAATTCCTCTATGAACATAGATGTAAAAATGCTCAATAAAATACTTATAAGCCAAACCCATGAACACATCCAAAAGATCATCCACCTTGACCAAGTAGGCTTCAGCCCAGAAATGCAGGGACGATTCAACATATAAAAATCAGTAAATGTAATCTACTATATAAACAAACTGGAATGCAAAACAATGAAAAAACACAAGGTCATCTCATTAGATACAAAACAGGTCTTTGACTAAAAATCTAACACCCCTTTATGATAAAAGTCCCAGAGAGATTAAGGATACAAGGGACATACCTAAACATAATAAGATAATTTACAGCAAGCCTACAGTCAACATCAAATTAAATGGAGAGACACTCAAAGTAATTCCACTAAAATCAGAAGTAAGACAAGTTTGTCGACTTTCTCCACATCTATTCAATATAGTACTTGAAGTTTTAGCTAAAGCAAATACAATCGAAAGACATCAAGGTAATACAAATTGGAAAGAAAAAAATCAAAGTATTGCTATTTGGAGATGATATGATAGTATACATAAGTGACTCTAAAAATTCCACCAGGGAACTCCTACAGCTTATAAATATTTTCAGAGAAGTGGCTAGACACAAGATTAACTCTAAAAAGAAAATAAGTGAGTAGCTCTCCTGTATACAAATTACAAATGGTCTAAGAAAGAAATCAGTGAAACAACACCCTTTACAATAGCCTCAAATAATATAAAATGTCTTGGGGTAGTTCTAACTAAACGAATGAAAGACTTGTGTGATAAAAATTTGAAGTCTTCGAAGAAAGAAATTGAAGAAGATATCAGAAGATGTAAAGATCTCCCATACTCATGAATTGGTAGGATTGATACAGTAAAAATGGCCATCCCACCAAAAGCAGTCTACATATTTAGTGAAATCCCCATTAAAATTCTAACACAATTCTTTACAGAGCTTGAAAGGACAATGCTCAACTAACTAGGGAAAAACAGAAAGCCCTGTATAACAATCCTGAAGAATAAAGTATGATGTGGGATTCCCCTCTATATGCTGTGATTACCATTGATTAATAAGGAAACTGCCTTGGGTTCCTAACAGAGCTATAGGGGAACAGAGCTAGGTGGAGAAAAGTAAACTGGATGCTCAGAGAAAGACGGCAGAGTCAGAGACGCCACTGTGCAGCCGCCAGAGGAGAAGATGCAAGCCGCCAGCTGGAACCTTGCCGATAGGCCATGAATATCCTGGTAAAATATAAAGTGATAGAAATGGGTTAATTTAATATGTAAGAGCTTGCTAGGAATATGCTATAGTCATTGGCCAAGCAGTGAATTAATTAATTCAGTTTCTGAGTGATTATTTCAGGAGGCTAACCAGCCGGGAACAAACAAGCAGCCTCCTACAACAAAAGTATTGCTGGGGGTATCACCATCCCTGATTTTAAACTGGATTACAAAACTATAATAATAAGGAAACAGCACGGTATTGACATTAAAAACAGATACACTAATCAATGAAATTTAAGACCCAGACATAAACCCAAACACATATGGACACCTGATTTTTAATGAGGAAGCTAGAAAAAAAGACAGCATCTTCAACAAATGGTGCTAGCCAAATTGAATGATTGCATGTAGAAGAATCTAAATAGATCCAACTCAGCTCCGAATGGATCAAAGACCTCAGCATAAAACCAGACACACTTAACCTGACAGAAGAGAAAGTGGGAATAACCCTGAGCATGTTGGCACAAGCTACAACCTCCTAAACAGAACACCGGTAGTGCAGGCACTATAATGAACAGTTAATAAATAGGACCTCATGAAGCTGAAAAGTTTCTGTAAGTCAATTGGACAAAGTAGCATTCTACAGAATGGGAAAAGATCTTTATAAACTCCATTTCTGACAGAAGGCTAATATTCAAAATATATAAAGAACTCAAGAAACTAGATATCAAAAAACTAAATAATCCAATTTAAAAATTGGGTACAGATAAAAACAAAGAATTCTTAATTAAAAAGTATCTCAAATGCCTGAGAAACATTTAAAGAAATGCTCAACATCTTTAGCCATCAGGAAGATAGAAATCAAAACTACTTTGAGTTTTCATCTTATTTCTGTCAAAATGACTAAGGTCAATGACACAAGTGACAGCTTATGCTGGCAAGGGTGTGGAGAATAAGGAACACCCCCTCCACTGTTGCGGGGTGCAAATTTGTACAGCCACTATGGAAATCAATAAGGCAGTTTCACAGAAAACTGAGAATTGATCTGTCTCTCTCAAGGTTCAGCTATATCACTCTTGGGCATATACCCAAAGGACAGTTGCTTAACCATGTTCACTGCAGCTTCATTCATAATAGCCAGAAAGTGGAAACAACCTAGATGTCCCTTAACTTAAGAATGGATAAAGAAAATGTGGTACATTTAC
Organism: Ondatra zibethicus; assembly: GCA_004026605.1. NCBI lineage: Eukaryota > Metazoa > Chordata > Mammalia > Rodentia > Cricetidae > Ondatra > Ondatra zibethicus. The sequence continues at coordinate 17,664 of PVIU01002665.1, forward strand.
ACAATGGACTCGGTTGATAAACACAACATCGTGAAATTCACAGGCAAAGGGATGTAACTAGAACAAAAAAAATCATCTTGATTGAGATAATTCAGACTGAGAAAAACAAACATGTATTCACTTATAAGTGGATAATTACTCATTAAGTAAATGATAACCAAACAGCAATACTTAAGACCTGCAGAAGTTAGGTAAAGGAGGGGTCCAGAGAGGACAAGTGGGTCTATCAGGGAAGGGGAAATAGAATATATTTTAAGAGTGGACTGGGGGAGGTGAGATCAGGTGGGGAGGTGGGCTGGGTGGATCAAGTGAGAGGATGGAATGAATTGAGAAGGTATGAGGGAGGACAGCTGGAATTAGAGGCTTATGAGGTGGCATGGAAACCTAATGCAGTAGAAATTTTCTTGAATCTGTGAAAGTGAACTTAATGAAGACTCCTAGTAACGGAGGATACTGAATCTCAACTGGCCATCTCCTGTAGCCAGACAAGGCTTCCAGTGGTAGGTCTGGGATGCATTCAAACAACCCAGGCTGATGCTAAAACGAAGGCTTTGTAACAGCACCACTTCCTGTTTACGCTGTTTCCTGAACACAGATGCACGATGACAGGCCAGCTTCCTGTCCTGCACCATGCCTCCCTGGTTTACTGCCATGTTTTCCCTCCCACGATAGACTGTATCCCTCTGGAGCTGTAAACCTAAACAGATCTTTTCTCCCTTAAGTGGCTTCTGTCACAGTGTTTTATCAAGGCAAAGAGAAAGGAACTGAAACACACAGTTACTGTGCTTGGTACTCAGGGAATTCACTGAGCAGTATGCTCAGGATCAAGGCTTTGAAGTGGATGAGGGGAGCAAGAGGGGAACAAGCAGATGTTGGTCTGTGCTAAGGATGTTGCACAGCTCAGGAGCTGGCAGGCACTGTGTAGTTTGTTTCCATAAGCAAAGCAAGTGCTCAGGCCTTTGTGCTTTGCCTGTCACCAGCCACTTATTAACTGTGGGGTATTTTTCAAGGGGGCAGGGATGCATCAACGTGGAAAGGCAGCTTTCTTTAGAAAAGGAAAATTCCTGGAGCTACATGATTTGCTAAAACAAAGAACAGGAAGGATTTATGGAATTCTTTTGATGGTCTTATTTCAACATTGTGGATCTTGTAAAAGGATAGTATTATACTGTTTTAATAGATGTGGCATTGCCTTAGAGTTTTACTGAAAATTATTCCTATAGAACCCATTCCACAACCATGGCTGTTCTGAGAGCTGTAGACAGAGCAGTACAAAGGGCAACTCATCATGTGCTCCCTTCTCTTAGTAAAGGCCACACTGCCATTACAGTGTGGATACCATTGCCACCCAGCAGGCACTTTCCTAGATTGCCAAGGGAAACGTAATTTCTCAACAGGTCTTCTGCCTTCCTTTAAAAAAAATCAGTACAATTGATTATGTTCTTTGATAATTCCATACATCTATATACAATATGCTGTGATTACTTTCTCCCCTGGCCTTTTTTTATCATCCTCCCATCCCGATCGACCCCCTCCTCCGTACCTACCCTTTTCCCAAATTGATGAGTTTGGTTTTGTTCTGTGACCCACAGTGTAACCAAGATCATCTATATAACTGTTGGGTTAGAGCTATTTACTGGGGCCCAGTAGATCAACTACAGGTCCACCACTGAAGGCAGAGACTCCCCTTCTCTCTGAGTATCTCAGTAGCAAATACGTCAGCAGCGAGGGTTGGCCACCTTGAGTTCCTCCGTGCCCATGCCTGACTCTTGGAGAACCTGTTCTTATACAGACCCATCACATTCTGCCTCCCTATTTACCTCTCATCCACTCAACTTGCCTATGCCTACCCTCTTCGTCTTTTGTGATCAAACAATACCACATTATGCTGATGCTGGGTGGGGGGATCCGAACCTATACTAATTCCCAAGTGAAAAAGAGAAATTATGCTCATGGCCTGGACTTGAAAGCTCTCTGGGCTCCAAACTTGCCTCTCGGTGGCTTTGATTCGCATCCAGCTACTGCCCCCGGAAGAACAGCTCAGATGTACACTGCATCTGCCTTGAACTTCAATGCTCACAAGCGTTGGCTCTTCCTAGCTCCTCTGCCCGGAATAACTCACCTCCCAGTCTCTTGCAGGATGACTTCTGTAGCATTAAGGCCAAGTTCAGATTTCATACTTTAGATGATTCTGGCCATTCTCTCCCTAGACCTCTCCCCATTTCGTTCTGTAAATTCCGTGCTGCCAGTTCACTCGGGCAGCGCTTTATATTCCCTGGATGGAACTTTAGCTTTGTTTGTTTGTTTCATTTTCTGATGCACATGGATGTCCTTTCACCAGAAGAATGGCAAGTTTCTTGAGAACAAAGACCATGATTTTTCCATTATATTTAAATGACCTAGAGGTGTATGTCTTCAGTGATCCCTGAAAGGTCACAATAAATATTTTTTGGTTAACTGAATGCTTGAGTGTCTTGTTTTCAAACACACTGGGAAGTGCTCAAAAGGTATAACACTTCACTTTCTTGTAATTTATGTAAGTGGGTTAAAAATAAAAATCCAGTTATATTTGAGTTAATCACTGTAGCAACCACAAAAATAAGTTTACCTCTTGCTCTCTTCCTTCTTCTCAGCGCCCTTGTCTAATTGAGTGTCTAGATAGACTGTTTAAAAATGTTGTCCAAACAGAGTCCTGGCTTGCTTCTCTAGAAGAAATGAATGTGTGTCCCAGCTCCCCTTTGGAAATAATTGCGTTTGCCTCTGAAGTTCAAGAAGTTCAAGGTTTCCCTTCACGTTGTGAAACTGGCTGCTTCTGTTTCCTTTTCATATGCAGCAAGCTGGAATATAAGGCAGGAGAAATGCTGTGCGCTTCGGCATTTGGTGAGCAAAGAGGATAATAGGAGAGATTGATATGGCTTCATAAAGGAGTTATTTTTAAATACAGAGAATGCCTATCCCCCTGCTGAAAGGGCCTTTAGAAAATATTACCAGGACGGAAAAGCTGTGGAGACCATTCCCATCACCTGGGATAGCTGTTCTGGTCTGCAGGCTGCTGCTGCCACCTGCTGCAAAAACATAGCCATGGAGGGGCTGCCACTTGGGTCTTGTCTTTTCAAGGTGTCAGATACAGGCTGTATGCCATGAGTACCTGAAAACTGTCTTCTCTAGGAGTCTAGATGGATCCCAAAGGAAAATTTGTAAAATCCTGTCTTCAGGCCACGGAAGTTCCTAGGTATTAGATCATGAACCAGGAGTCAAAAACAAAACAAAATGAAACAAACAACAAAACTTGCTAGAGGAGGCTAAACATACTCACTGCTGTGCTATGTAGTTCTCTATGGCTCTTTGCGTAGCCAGACAAAGCTCTTGTGCCCTCATCTAAAAAGGCTCCTGACCATCACAATGAGGGATTGCCCCTTCTGGCCTCCAGCCTATCAAGACAAGGGGTGGAAAAGACACTCACTTCTCCTCCCCCCAGAAATGTGGATTTCCCTACAAGAAACTAGACAACGAATCCAGTAGGATAGCTGGCCTTACTCCCTGTTATTCTTCAGAGTTTATTAAAATCAAATATGTTAACCATTGTTCTTGCACCCCAGAGCAATTTTGGACAGGAAATATATCTTAAGATTAGGTTGAAATGCTGTTATGAGAGGCTAAGAGCTCATGTCTGCTAAATGACTTTGTATTCTTGAAAGGAAATGTATAAAAAGCACACGGGGACTGCTCTGCACGATTTCCTTTGTTTGGATTTTAGAAGCAGCTTGACTGACAAAGAGACTGAAGGAGAGAATCTTGTGATATGAAAAAAATCTTTTAGAGGTGAGACACAAGGTTTCAGAGAACAGCGTCTGCATTGTGCTTGTGGTGGTTATACTTAGCCCTGAACCACACTACTTTCCTGTCTGCATTTCATTTCCTGGGGACTTGCCAAGCGATTAACAACCCCAGCCCTGTGGTAGAGTTGGGGTTTTGAGCACGAACAGGGTGACGAGAGTTTGCTTAGCTAGAGACATCCATTGACTCCTGTGATCATTACAGAAATGCTGATGTGAGCTGTTCGGGAGACAATGGGGAGAAAATGGACATACTGTGCGGTTTACTCCATCATCCAGATACAGTTTTTCAGGGGTAAGACATCCAGTCAATCCTGTCCTTTCAGATGGCTGCTTTAGGAAACTTTGCTCCTTTGAAATGCCTCATGACTGCTGCAAGAGCTGATCACTAAAGGGCAAACTGTTGCTAAGGTTGTCAGGACTGCATGTGACAGCCAGCAAAGGATGCTAGAGTCTAGACAGGATTCCTCATGAGCCAAGAAGGGAATAGGTGGTTTGTGCCATTGCTATGGCCTCTCTTCACCATTTTCTCAATTCAAAGAGTCTTGAGGAATTGAAAAATTGTGTCTTGGAGAGGAAATGCTCCTGGACCATTATAAAGACAATTCCAGAAAACCAAAACAGCCCTACAACTGTGTCCATGGGCAGAAAGCTTTGCTCAGCTTTTAATCCTGTCTCAAGCATTTCTTTTCTCTTTAGATTAACAAGCATTTCTCCTCTGCAATACTAATGTTGTTAGTGGTTGGATGTGTGCTGTGTCTTAGTCATATACAAGAAGTGCCCTGGAAAGCCAAGAGGAGTCCTTATAGCCATGGGGACCAGAACCTAAAAGGCCTATTTCAAGATTGAAGGACAAAAGCTTAGTCCTGAATACCACAGTACAAGATTATTGAAAGCCTGAGGGTCTTACTAATTAACTGTGTTTGGCTGTGAAGGTTGTAAGAGTTCCTGAATCAAAGACATTGATGGTCTAGATAGGCTCAGAGGCATGTCATTGAAGGATCGCTTCCAGGGAGTTGCACTCAGATGTGTGGACCTCTGTCTACCCAAGCTTTGTGCATCTGCAAGTGCAGAGTAACTCCTATCCATCCAGTGCCCTTGAGGGCTTGTTTCTTCTCAGCAGCTTGCCGTCTTTTTATTCTTTCCCCCTGTGAGCTCTGGGAGACTTGTCACAATAATGTATAACTTCTGTAATGGCAAAGTCTAAAGTGGAGACCAGCATTTCTGAAGACATATCAAAGACTCAATGCTGAACAAATGTTTAGTGGTCTGTACCATGCAGTCAGGTTGCTGATGGGAGAGAGACTCTTCTTTTATGTCGAGCATCTCATGAGCCAGGTAGAGATGATGCCCTAGGGTACCTCTACCTGAGGCATCTCCTCCTTTCTCTTTGGGAGATTTACCTACGTAGAGATGAAGGACCATTTCACCTCAGAGGGAATGTCAAGGCTCTTATTCTACTCAACCAGACTAAATGTAGGAGGCAGTTTGGAGCTATGAAGTTAATGTTAAAGGAAAATTACAGATGTGACTAACTGTAAAGAGAATTTATGTTCTCTTAAGGGAGTGGCCTCTAAATGATCTACCTCATTTCTCTACCTTGATTTCCTTTTTGATAAGGTAGCATAACAATATCACTTATGATGCATGAAGCTTAAAATGATAGCTGTTTAAAAGCTTCTGATAAACATATACTCTTTTAAAAGAAAAGTCACTCTATTGCAAAAAATTTACAGAGAAAGTCTGAAAGCAAACTACTGTACTTAGGCTAGTTATTACAGATACTGACCCAGAAAGGTCAACTATATTCAGGTGTGTTATCAGTTTCATACTAGGTTTACCAGGGCACTTAACTGAGCTTAGTTTGTCGACTGAAGAGGTAGCTCAGAAATTACGAGCATTTCCTGTTCTTACAGAGGACCTACGCTTGGACCCTGGTCTATACATCTGGCAGCTCAGAACCATCTGTAACTACAGTTCCAGGAGCATCTATGGGCGTCTATGGGCATCTGCACTCATATTCACACACAGGCACATACTCTTACCTAATTAAAAATAATAAACCTTCAAATATGCTCAGTTTTATTCACAGTTAGTCAGAGACCTTCAGTTACTTTTTGGGCAGATGACAGACAGGGAAGAAATATCAGTGGCTCTCTCCTATCAGTGAGCTGAACAGGGTTTTTAAGAGTCACTCTGTGTTTTGTATGCTAACCAAAAATGTTTTTTAAAGAACACACGCATGCACACACACGTGCATACACACACGCATGTACATACACACGCACACACAGACACACACTCTAAAGGGGCACTCCAGATGAATTATGCAAACTGATTACTTACATCCTTCTTTTTTCAGGCATATGGGAAGAAAGAGTCAATGCAGGAGAAACCATATATTCTCCACCTGGATGTGACGTCAACTTGACCTGCCAAACAACAAAGGAGAAAGAATTCTTGGTACAGGCACAGTGGTCCAAGGTCACTGATAAAAATGATCCCTTCGTAGTTTACCACCCTCAGTACGGCTTCTACTATGCTCAGGGGCATGCCCGTGGGGCACAGGTGACTTCCTTCAAAACTCAGGGGAATGTAACAGAATGGACTCTATCCTTAAGTAATGTCTCTACCACCTTCAGTGGACAGTATGAGTGCAGCTTTACTGTGTATCCAGAAGGTATCCAGACTACTGTCTACAACCTCATTGTGGCACCTTGTGAGTATAACCTACACAAGAAGGGATGCCTCATGCTTTCATGCAGCTTTCCCCCATTTAGCAAACACACAAAGACAACAACCATGTTCTAGATTTGGTGTTGAACATGCAGAGGCTCAGCAGAATGCCACAATACGTGTGAAGTGGCAACAGTGGCGAGTATTACTAATGAGAATGATCGGAGGTGCGAGAGAGCATAGCTGAATCCAGTGAAACGGGGGCTGAGAAAGGAACACCCAGATCGAAGTCTGAGGAATGAGTACTTGTTAATGCAAGTTAGAAGAGGTGGGGGTTGTGAGTGACCTGGAAGTGGGGTGGAGGCAGCCATGGGAAATATTTTGCAAGGTTTAAAGAAATTGGAATATGCAAGTGTAGATTCATAGGTAAGGTTAGAGACACAGTGAGGACCAGATCATGTCAGATCTTGTTGGCTATGTTCAAAGCTCTGACTTTTATGTAAGAATCTTACAAAGAAATGGAATTTTTCCAACAAGCGGTTAGGATAACATTTGTGGTCTGATTGTATTTTGTTATAAAAGATGATCCTGGCTTCAGTATGGAATGACTTTAAAGTGGACAAAGAAAAGATGATGGGAATATATTAGAAGACCATTTCCAGCTATCCAGAAGAAATATAGTGGTAGTCTGGCAGACATGGAAGGAAACTCATGCATTTTACATACTGAGTATAAAACACACATGAATTGATCATAGAATGCATGTAGACAAGGGCATCTGAATGAAGACGGAAGAAACTCTGAGGGTGGCATTGGACTCCTGGTGTTCACACCTGGCTGTTGGTGCCAGTTGCTGGGACAAAAGATGAAGGAAGTGGTGTGGCTTCATGAGTGAATTTATGGAAGTGAACTTGGATGTTTATCGTAAGGCAAGTAAATGGGCTCCTGAGCATGTAGCATTCAGACTGTACAGGCTTCAAGGGCCTGCCTTTGTGATGGAACCCTGAATTTAAGCTCTAGGTCCATTTTGGCTAGAAATGAATTTTACTTGGGGTCTGTCTTGTAAGTTCTCTGAGCCTGTTTTATACTTTATCATGATAATACCTGCCCTACATGACCCAGTTCTGAGGTAAAATGATTTCTATTCCTGCTAACGGAAACAGATACAAACAAAACCCAGCAAATGAAAAATGTACTGGATATTGAATGTTTTAGACTCAAGGGATAAGTAGCCTGGTAATAGGAGAAAAGAACAATAAGACCTACCTCGGGAAAGCCTTGCTGCAGTGGACATGAGGCCGTCCTGATACACAGCAGGGATGGACTTCTCAACTCCTCCCCATGTCTAACGCCTGCTGCTCCTAGGCAATGATGTTTGGATAATCTCTGTATAAAGTAGGATTCCATCAACGGAATGAAGTACAACTTCCAATCAGTTAACAACGGGATAGGCAGAATGTGGTTGCAATAAAGAGAAACAGAAGACCAGCTAAGAGCAGCACTTAGCTGTGGGTACTTAGGATACTGGCCATCAGCGGGGCACTGGATGTGCCACTTACTATAGACAGCATTGTTCCCATTTCACAATCATTTCAGGTTTCTAGGCTTTCGGTTTCTGACATAACAAATGTAGACATTCACAGTTCTTCCTTCATGGGTACCGTTATCTTGACACTCCACTAAGGTGATCTGTGTACAGTACTTCAGTTCCTATTAAAAGGTAGGAGTTGGCCTATAGAGATGGCTCAGCAGTTAAGAGGACTTGTTGCTCTTGCAGAGGACCTAGGTTCGGTTCCCAGCACCCACATGATGGCTTTACAGCCATCTGTAGCTCCAGATATGGGGATCCGATGCCTTCTTCTGACCTCCTCAGGCACCAGGACATGAGGACAAAATATTCATACAAATAAAATATTAAATAAATATTAAAATAAAGTAAGGGCATTGCAAATGGCTGGTGTTAATAGTAATAATAATAATAATACAGGAAGGGACTTTATTTCTCAATTCTTATTAAAAGGGAACTTCTTTTTCTTTTTATAGTGGTCTGATTTGGAATTCAGTGAGATATTGTCAGACATTAGCACAAGTACAACTAGTCATTAGCTTTAAGTACAGCTTTGGTACATTGTGCCAACCCCAAGAGATTATGCCATCGCATCTTTGAGGACCTGATCAATACTCCACTGTAAAAGGGCAACATGGTTGTATCTTCCAGTGCTGTGCCTACAAAACTCCCAGGATCTGTCCTCTGGAAAAGGGGGTGTACTCCATAAAACCGAGGGTATGTTATGGTTCCAATGAAGGCAGTAATGGAAAGAGGTATTCAGAAATGAGCGATGTTGCCTTTAAGAAAAGTACATTTCTCAAAAGAAAAAGGCAGTGCGAGGTGGTTAAGCTTGTAGCTACTGAAAACTGTGAATAGATAAAGAATCACAGCCATATTTACGTTTTCCGTGGTTGGAAAATTTCAGCCTTTGTTCTGAGCTTTGCTGTTGATCCTCTGAGTCAGATGGAAAACAATGACATAGTGAGAAAAAAAAAAGATGTTAGTATTGTATACTCGCTACAGATCACAAGCTATAAAAAAGCAAATAAGAAGAGAAGAAAGTTTTACGTAATAGTGAGAGAAACATAGGCTTACTGTGGAGCTAAGGAGTGAGAGAATGCAACCTAGAGGAGGTGCCCACCCAAGGTGTGCCATCTTTCCGCCTTTTGTTCTCTTGGTCTTTCCTTGCTTTCTTTCCTGTTTGTGTCAAGGTTCCCGTAAAGCTCCTGCAAGATATTTATGTTTCCAAGCCGGGTGTGTAAGCAAGGCACACACATGAAGCGAAAACACTTAGGAAGAACATAAATACATGCAAACTGGAGTGATACGAGGCTATGTAAGACCAGGCCAAAGCTCAGAGGTGAATGGGTTAATTACTTCTTCCTGTTTCCTCTTTCTTCTCAGCTGAGTCATTTTTCCTGGTCTGTTTACAAAACTGTGAGCATCTAAGTCCTGGTCTCCTGTCCCCCTGAGGGCCCAACAAAGAAAGGCAGCTAGTTGTTCCTTTTTCATAATATTTTATCCCTGCGTGTCTTAGTGTGCAGAAGCTGTGGATGGAAATGGAAAAACAATGAATGATTAATTTGGTGTCTGCTTTATTTACATCTCATGTTGATACATTTCTCCCTAAATTAGAAGTCTTTGAAGTATCTGGAGAAGCATAGTTACCCGAGTTAGTCCTTGGTTTACGAGAATCTGCATTTCAGAAATTAAAATGCTACTTCAGATTCTACCTCCTGAAGTATATGAAATATTGTGGTTATTAGGGTGAATTATAAGAGAGCACAGCATGGCTTAATTTCGCAGACTGCAACCAGAGCCCAGGGATTGTTAATGTTGTCAGAAGCAACAGGGATGGTGAAGGAACTAGAAGTAGCGAATACGCGCAGGAGGATAGCTATGTTGGTGATGGAGCTCAGGGACTCACTTTCTGCCCTCATGGGGAGGCTCTGAGTTCACCAGCAACACCCAAGAGAAGGAGGGGCGATGACAGCAATGGATAGCAACATTCTAGTCTTGAAAACATAATGCTGGACAATTGCTTGCACAAGAGCAAACCAACCAACATTCAATGGTTGGCATGGATGGGGAGGGCCTTCCTACCTCCCACTCTTAGCTGGAAAGCTATTGACAGTTGACGGCTTCTAAGAGAAAAAAGAGTCAGTTTTCTTTAAGATTCTGGACCTTGGCAGATAGGCAGTTCATGCTTCAAGGAAAGGCCACACATCTGTAAGTATATATGAGCAGCACAAATTGGACTCTGGGTTAGAAAAATAATTTAGAAGGCACAAACCTGAGAGAGGAAGGAGGTGGATCTGGTTTGTATGTGGAATGAAAATGTTTAAAACACATTGTATGCATGTATAAAATTTTCAAATGACTTCCAAATATTTAAATATTAACAAATGATTAATAAAAATTATTTAAAAGCAAAGAAACAAATATTAGCTTCAGAACTATAAAGAAAGAATGATCTTGAGTGGTTAGAAACCTATGGGGAGGCACTAAATGTTGAAGCATATACAAACATAGAGCCCAAAAGATACCACACTGTAAATTCTAAGTTTACCACCATTTTCCTTTTAAAACATAAAAATGTTGATGGGAAAAGAAAACAAAACATTTATAAGCTAAGTCTTACACATGTGATTAAACTCCTGTAGGTCAATTTGTCATTGAACCTGAATGCTGACTTTCCTCAGTGTCTTGGAGGCAGTCTTTGTCCAGCACATAGTTTTTGAGAGATTGTAGTGCTGAGTACCAGGGATACAGTGATGTGGGATGCAGACAAGATGGCCCGGTCTTCCAGCATCTCCAAGCCCAATAAGGACTGATATCAATTAAATCTCAAAGAACAATGTGAGGAGTTCTGATGCAGAGATGAAGTAGGCAGTGTATGAAGAGGAGTCCTGGGGAATTCGGGAGAGGTTTTCTAGAGACCATCAGTCCCTTGGTGCAGTTATTAACCAAGAGATGGAGAACCTAGAATTTTATGTTAGCAAACAGGCTATGCACAGGCTCTGTGGTGCAGGGACTGTGTCGACAGTGGGGATTCTGAAAAGAGTTAGGACTAGAGCAAAAAGAATGCAGTGAAAGCAGCTGAAAGCAAGATTAGTGAACAAGATTAGTGTGGTCTTTAACACTTTTCATTTTGCACTTCAAATATGGGTCCACTTTCTATATACTAAGGTCTAGGAAATGAAGTGAGAAAAAACAGGAAGGATAGTGGAAGTTCAACTGAGTTAGGAAATAATGCAATAGAAGAAACAGAGAGGAGACCTGCTGGTAACTCTGAGTAGGGTGACAGAGAGAATGTTGGAGAGCAATATTCTGACCAAAGCCATGTTTAAGTTGGTTTTCCATAAAATCTCATGCTGTGTTGCATATGTAGAATTTGAAATTCAAAGCACTGCCAAGCATGATGCTTTGATTATTGGAATGTGTAACTCACTCGCTGTGGTAAGGGACGCCGCTGGGGTCTGACCAGACTCTACAGAGATCATTCAAGTTATATTTCGTATGTTTAGCTTAGGCAGGAAGTTGAGGATAATAGCATGCACACCGTTACTTACGCTGCCCCTCAGCTAGCACAGAGGCTTAAGCAAAGATACCATTTTCGTAAGTTTTCTAAGCATGGATTCTGACTAAATTTCTAGTTATGAGAGAGATCGTCTAGGTTGAGAAAAGCCGTGTGGTGCTTCAATCAGAACACAGTGCTCAGTGGAGAGCTACTCTCCACAGGACAGAGAAGAGTAGATTAAAATGGTAAGAGGAAGACAAGAGAACCGGGTCACGGAGGCCTAGAAAGATAATTGCATAGAGGCAGCAGCCATCAATTCTGATGCTTCTGGGAAGACAAATGGTTATTGGATTGTATTTAGGAACATGAAAGGTATTGACCACTTCGCAGGAGCTTGTTTTGGTGGCATTATGGAACAGAAAAGAAATCAGATGGGAGGAGTAGCAGGGAGTGAGAGGCAGGGGTTGGGGGGACAGTAAGTGTTGACACAGCTTCTAGCAACTGGTCAATAGGAATGGAAAGAGTCTGAGTGGTTGCATGAAGCTTTGTGTTAGTGTTGTGGTGGGGGCGGTTTTAAATAATGCAAGGCACCTAACTATACTCCAAAGCCAATGGACAGGATATGCTTAAAATGAGTTAACTATACCACAGAGTCGGTATAAGATTTCTATATACCAACTAAGATTTCTGAGAAGATAGGGCATTGAGATCCATAACAGGTAATCAAACTCTTCAGAAGTAGGGGCAAATTTTATAAAGTTTGTAATAGTATCCATTAATTACACATAAATATAGGTTTCACTGTGATATTTTATACACACATCTAATATATTTTGATCTTATTCTCCCACATTCCTTTGTCTTGCTTCCCTCCCACTCCTGCTAATGGCCTCCTCTTCCCACCTACTCCCCCCTCCCTTTATGCCTTAACAAAACACTTTTAAGTTATAGCAGGAAGGAAGGGAAACAAGAAGATCGTTTTTGATGATGGCAGTGCTGTCCAATATTTTAGTGTTTTCTATCAGTTAATCTATTCTCCCAAGAAGTCTAAGAAGGCCCACATAAGACAAACCCAGAGACATCTGCCTAGACAATAACTATACAGCACTGAAAGTCAAAGAGAAAGAAAAATCACAAAAGCACCAGTGAAAACAAGTAAAGCATAGAAGGAAAAAAGGGGGGAAAACCCAACTTATTCCTTATTGAGGACTGACAGAACAATCAGAAAATCAAAGCACCTCTCATCAGAAATGCCAGAGATCAGAAGACTTGTCCAAATACTAAGATTAATAACAGTCTACCAAGAATTTATACATCTAGTGAAATTATCCATTCAATATGTAAAAACTGTAAGCAGATTTGTCCTCTTAAGTGTTGGGATTTAAGAGCCCCCTCCTTAAGTGACACCGAAACTTCACATCCAAATTCCTACTTTGATGGTGTCCAGAGATAGAGCACTGGGACTGGATAAAGTCCCTAGAGTTTGGCTCTCATGCTAGCATCATTCATAGGAGATCTAGGCTGCCTCCTCCAGTGTCCTCCTCCCAAAGATGAACTTTTGCAGTCAGTGTAGACCATGTGGACATCTTACCTCGGCCCTCAGGACTCTCATTTCCAGGTGGTCTGCACTGAATGTCTACCTGGACTCCCACCAGCTTGGTTCATTTGTGCTGCTTTAGCACAACACCACAGGCTGGCCAATGAAAGTAAACGTTTGTCTCTCACAGTTCTGGAGCTGGGAACGCTAAAATCAAGTCCCCAGTGTGTGTCAATGGCCTCTGGGTAGGAAAAAGCTGCTGAGTTTTGCAGGTGGCTCTATACTGTTAGAATATGTCTCTATGACCAAGGGGGCAGGTGATGGAGTAAATATACAGTAGGTAAGAAGGATGAAGAGTCCTAGAGTTTTGATTGACATGACAACAGTTTTACAAGAAAAAGATGATTCAAAATTTGATGTTGCCCTTAGTTTGGGGGTATGAAATGGTTGCATTTAACATTCTTGCCTAATTTGGGGCTTGTCTTTTTTTTCTTTTTTAACCAGGGTTTCTTTGTGTAACAGCCCTAGCCATCCTGGAAATCACTTTATAGACCAAGCTGGCCTCAAACTCACAGAGATCCGCATATTTCTGCCTCTTGATATGTGCCCCCATGCATGGCTATTTGTCTTTTTTTTTTAACCTATGTTTTCTTCCCCTGTAAGCCTGTCTCTCATTCTATGTCTCCATTTCCTAGACCTCCACTGTTTTTTTAGAACATATGTTTATGAGTATCCAGTTCCTTATAACAATTATTACCAGAGTCAAATGTGAAGAGCCAGGACTCACTGCAAGCCTTTATGAGGATGACTATCTGGACTGTATTCTATCAGAAAATCCCTCGGAAGTGCTAATGAAAGTAGTGGGACCATAAAAATAGCTGACAATTTTTATATTAAAACATTAATTTTCTTGGATTTAAAATCTATAGGGCACATATTCTTTCCTTGCATATATTAAATATACTCCATCAATATTTTCTGCCATTGAATTGCTACCAAAACCCTGCTAACAGTAGTCTCATTTTCTTCCTCTATTACTGATTTTGTTAAATACGTCCATAAAACTCTGCTTTAAGGTGTCCTTCCTAAGTCAGTTTTCTTACATCCACAAATCTCTAAGCATATGTTATGTTGGCTGAGGCTGCTTGTTGGTTCCCGGCTTCCCAGGCACAAAATAATCGCACAGAAACTATATTATTTGTAATACTGCTTGGCCTATTAGCTCTAGCTTCTTATTGGCTAGTTTTTGCATCCAAAATTAACCCGTTTCTATTAATCTGTGTATCACCATGTTTGCGTACCAGCAAAGTTTCAGTGGGCTCCAGCAGAGGTTTATGTTCCCAGTGGAGGCTCCATGGCTTCTCCCTGACTCTGCCTTCTTTCTCCTAGCATTCAGTTTAATTTTTTGCACCTAACTTTATTCTGCCTTTCACAGGCCCAAAGCAGCTTCTTTATTAACCAATGGTAATAAAACATATTCACAACATACAGAAGAGAATCCCACATCACCTCCCATTTTCTGTCTAAATAAAAAGGAAAGCTTTAACTTTAACATAGCAGGATTACATATAACAAAACAGGTATCAAGCAAGAATTATAGTTACAATATTTATATCTACTTAATCTTTTATCATAACTAAGGAAAACACTAACTATCTATTCTTCAACTCTATCAAAGACTTTAGAAGGACATAATATTACCTAAGTAAACAGGAAGTGAATTGTAAGCAACTTCCAAACCTCTAAAATTGACAGAGGCATCTCGTTGCCTGGACAGTCACCCAAAGTTCTTCTGTACCATTGGTGCATCCACCTTCAGCCTATAGGCCCATAGTATCCAGCAGACTTTTCCATAAAACAGGAAACTTCAAAGACAGTTCTGCCTATATTGGCAGTTTGTCAGTCACTTTCTTCTGTGTCCTGCAGAAAGTCTAGCAGACTTTTTCATGAAGCAGGAATCCTGAAGGACTATTTCACCTTCTTTAGGCAGCTTCTGGAATAATTTTTCTGTGGGCACAGTTAAACAGTTCAGGCAAGAGCTAACAAACTCCATGAAGAGCCTCTTTGATGCCCATCATCCTTTTGAAGTAGATTGGTGCTGCCAGGAGCAGATGTGTCTCATTGTAATAAAAAGTTCAAAGTTTCTAAAACATTTTAAATGCCATATTCTGAATGTCTCTGAAAGATTTGAAGAATACCTATTGAACTGAAATATATCTCTATACATCTAGAAAACCTAACTAATATGACTTGACTATTATAGATGACTATCTATTAACCTGTATTTCTTAATTACACATTACATTTTTTAAATGAACTGCACAATCACAATACCTTAATCAAGAGCAGAAATATACATAGAATAAGATTGACCTAAAATTTGTATTGCTAGATCAAGATCCATTCTAGTGAAAATTATTCATATCTATATCATATACCCCTTTAAATATAAACAAATACTTATAAAAATGATTTAAGGAATTTGGATGTAGTTCTCTCCGAACTGCTTCCTGCTTTTTGTTCTGTGAAGTAATTTTTTGGGGGGTGTTCATGGTGACCTTCCAGGGCATCTTGGTCCATCAAACCACATTAGTCTGGAAGGAATCCACAGGTTCCCATCCTTTGTGGAACAAAAGAAGAACCTCTTTTCCAAAGCAACAAATCCTTTGACGCAAATTCTGAAGTCATGATACTTTTAAAATACATATGTTGGTTTAGCTTAGTAGCCCAGACAATGAAATGTATCTCTGTAATTATCTCATTCATGGTCAAAAATTTAAAGAAAACACAATAATATATGCAATTCAGACTCTCTGTGTATATTCCATCTTTCCATAGCTTATTTTTCTTACTCCATTACTTTTTCTACAAGTTTAATATTTATTTTATTATCTTTACTCCTTTAATCCATGACTGTCTATACTCTTTTATATTATATTTACTGTCTCTTTACTCTTTCTTCTCTCTCCCAAGCCTATGTACATTTTTTAAACATACTGTGTCTCATTTAGAGGTCTTTTATGTCTGAATCTGTCCTATTGTATATCTGTAATCTTTTTCTATCCAGGAGGACTTCTTAAAATGCAAAGCAGCTCGGCTAGGTCTAAGGCTGCTTTGCCTTTTGGCTCCACTCTGTTCACTGCCTCTAAGACTTCCAGGTGTGAGCCATGCTTCATCACCTCAACTCTGGTAACCAGCTGGCCGATGCTGCCACTAAGTAACTTATAGCACACTGCTCACAAACCCCATTCAAGTGCTTGGCCTCCCGAAAGAGCCAGAGTTCATGCTGGTAGCACAGCCCAGGAAGCTGCCATTTTGAAACCGCATGGTTTTTTGGTTTTGCCTGTTTGTTTGTCTGTCTGTCTGTTTTATGCAATAGCTGATTCAGGAAGACCTCTCTTAAAGGAATCATGCCTCTGCTTGCTTCTCGCAAACAGAGCCCACCTGAGAAAATGCTGCTACTGAAAAGCCATACTTAACTCTGTTCTTTTGTATCTAAGATTCCTTTCCAAGCTTTCTCAGGTTTTAGGTGGACTTAGTCAGCTCCACATTAGGTGCCAATTGTTGGTTTTTTTGAGTCAGGGTGATTGGGAAATGAACTAGCACCTCCGCCAGCAATGTTATAGTCACTTTTTAAGAAATTTTCTCAATTATAATTTTTAGCATTTGTTCTATTCCATGCTATTTTGGTTTTCCCTTTGAAGTCTTCTGTTTTATATACACAGGCACACACACACACACACATACACACACACACTTTTTCTTTGTATTTTCTGTATTACTTGAATATCTATTTTTAGAGTTATTTATTTAAATATTTTCCTCATTTAACTTTATAAATTTCTCTCAATACATTAGTTTTTATGTACACATAGTTTCAGCTCTGTTGTGGTTTCATCTTATTCTTAGAGTGATTTCTGAAAATGACTTCCTGAATTACATCATCTATCTTTTGCAAGTCTTTTTTTTCTTCAATGAACTCATTTCCAGCCTTTCCAACTTTTGTACAATTTATATCATTTCATTCATTCATCTCATTTTGAATAGTGAAGTGGTAGCTTTCATTTATATGTGGCTATATTGCTACATAGTTTAAATTGCTATATAAATGCTATTTTATTTTCTGGCCTTTTTCTCACTGTAGCTTTTGTAGTTCATTCTGCTGCACTCATTTTCCTATTGCTTAGGCTTAAACATGCTTTTATTCTTACCACGGAAGGCCTGCCAGGCTAGCTCCTCTGTAGACTTCGTTGTGTCTAGAGCCCACGATTGGCTATTTTCAAGGTAAACACTAGCTGTGGGACTGTTGGGATACACTTCCTTTTCTTTTGTCTCCCGTCTCCGACTTTTATATGAATTTCCTCCTTGATTTCTCACACTGGATCAATCTAGCATCATTTGGATTCTTCTCCCAAGGGTTTCTTCACAGCATTGGGGACATCCCAATGCTCATGTGTCTCAAGTTTGGGGAAATTTTTCTATTCCCCAAAAAAGAAACTGGTGATCTGGGGCCTGCACACCTTCTTCTCCATCCCTGCTGCTCTTCTCAGATCAGCCAGCTATCTCTGTGGAGATCACCCACTGTGGGAATGAACTTTTCTGGTTCTAAAGGCCATTCAGAAGCACCATCCACTTTCCTGTTTTCTTTCGGCCACAGCTGTTACTACCATGGTCTAGTAGTTTGTTACCATTTGTTAATGGGGACATGTTGTAGTTTACTTGTAATACTTTCTTGTAGATACTTTCTAGGTAATTGTAATTACTTTCTCTATTTGTCTAAAGGATATCAGTTATATTTAGCTGTTATACCCAGAAGCTGAGCAAACTTCAAAAGTAGAGCTGGGTGTGATGCTCCACACTTGTAACCTTCATACTTGAGGCAGGACGATTGTGAGGAATGTGAAATTAGCTTGGGTTATATAGCAAGTACCAAGCCATCCAGAGTGGCATAGAAAGATCAAAAAGTCAAGTAATAAATAAAAGTTAGTAATAATTATATTCTAACTGTATATTTGGGTAATATTCATTGAAATATTATTAACATATGTATTCATTCTGTGAATGTCATAGATTAACTAGATTACTAGGTTTAAATTATATTTAAGCAGAACAGTTAAAATAATTTTAAAAGTAAAATTAAAGAGTGGTATGCAGTGTGTTAGAATTTTGATGCTGTTACACAAGTGTAACTCCATTTGGAAATATGGTGATTAAATCTCTTTAACATTAATGGACAAGGATCTTCTAAAAAATACAGGGTTAGAGTAATATAAATAACCCTTCATATCTGTATATTCCGTAACTACAACTTCAGATAAGGAAGATTTGGAAACAAATTGCATGTATCCTGAACATGCACATTTTCTTTGCCCTACCCCTAAAAACATAACATAAAACTCTGCATGCCATTCCATTATATCTGTTGTAAGTTTTCTAGGGTAGGCCTGGGTCATATGAAACTTCAGTGCTTAAGGATTTTCTCCTGAGACCAAAGCCCTGCAGAAGAAGAGAGAAAAGGTTTCTAGAGCAGTAAACATTTGTGTTTAAGGGTATGTCACTATACACTCATCAGAACCTATAGGATGTACATCACATGAACCCTACAGCAAGCTGTGGGCCTTGAGGGATAATGATTTGTAAATGTAGGCCTATTTATTATGACAAACACACTACTCATGTGTACAATGCTGACAGCAGAAGAGCTATATGTGTAAATGTGAGAACTATATGTACACAGGAATTGTCAGGATTTGCTGCTCACTTTTGCTATGAACCTCCAGCTGCTATGAGAAAAAAGCAAGTCCTATGAATTTTAAAATACAAATATAAGCTAGGTTATAAGACTTCATATTCTTTCTAATGAGGATGTGGAACCTGAAGACGAATGGGTCTATTTGGGGTTAAAGCAGAAGATCATGTCAAATTCTAAGCTGGATTGTCAAATGATCTCTCTGAGTTTTCAGTGATGAGCCATTCCCCAGGCTTCTCCTGGCTCAGTTTTGCCATTTAAACAATGTGGACCGCAGTGAGGTTCTGCCTCGTTACTTCATAGGTGTCTTGAAGATAGATGAATTTCTATTCTAAACCGTTATTGTCTGTTTGATAAAATGTACCTTATATGCCAAGATCCATGCATCTTCCACCTTATGTTTTGTTCCAGTTACACAAGAGGAACACAGCTATACAATAGAAACAGAAACGAATTGGACTCTGGAAATACCATGCTTTCAAAATACCTCCTCGGAAATTTCACCTGGGTTCACCTTTTCATGGTTGGTGGTAAGCGTTGCCCTTTTCAGT
The DNA here is from genome assembly GCA_004026605.1 of Ondatra zibethicus. NCBI lineage: Eukaryota > Metazoa > Chordata > Mammalia > Rodentia > Cricetidae > Ondatra > Ondatra zibethicus. Next base: position 37,082 of record PVIU01002665.1, read on the forward strand.
GAATAACTGTAATGATCTTTAAATATTAATGAGTTGAAATGAATAGCAAGCAATAATAGAGAAATACTTGATGAGACACAGGCATTATGCCAGTGGCTGGGGAAGGAAGGAAAGGGCACGGGGGTGTCTTCCAGCTAGACAAGCAGCGATGCATGTGGTGGGACTCTGAAATTAGAAGCTAGAGGTTGATTTCTGTTTCAAATTATAAACCAGACCGTGACTGCAGAGAAAACAAGGAGTGATGTTGCCCTGGGGAGGAGTCACATACAGAAGTCTCTAGTCACTAATATTTGTTTTACAAATAACATATGTAGAGAAATAGACTCCTTTTCTCAGAACCTGCATTGCCACAATCTTGCGTTGCTTTCATCGAGAAATGCAAAACCTGATGTTTATGAACTGCAAGAAGAGGATGGAGCGATGGCTAGGCAGTTAGGAAAGCTTACTGCTCTATCAGAGGACACTAAAAGGCACACAAGGGATTCATTGTTGTCCCCCTGCCCCAGCCTCCATAGGTGCCTGCACACACACACATACAGAAATACACACACAGGCACACACACACAAATATATCTTGTTTAAGACACACATGAATTGTGCATGGGAGAAACGGGCTCTGTGGAAGCACATCACTGTTCGGTTCTGTTGCTGAAGCCGGGGCTATAGGCCCATAGTAACCACAACCTTTAGAAACCACTACACATGGCCAGAATAGGGACTTTCAAAAGTTGCATTTATTTATTTATGGAATTATGTACCTCAGCGTGTATGGAGGTCAGAGGACAACTTTCAGGACTCAGTTCTCTTCGTCCAACTCATAGTCCCAGGAATAGAATTCAAGTCACCTTTTCACCATCCTCATGTTAAATTGATGGTGACCAAATTCATGCCATTTGGTTGGCTCATTAGTGCCAGCTCATTAGGAGTCAAATACTAGATGAATGACAAGTCTCTTTTATGTAATAGTATCCTTCAAGGAAACTTGGAAGGTGGTAGAGACATTTCCTATGGATCCCATCAGGACATTTAGAATAAATGAGGGCTGGAGAGAGTGCAAATTAGGTTGCAGAGTGAGGCGGGTAAGTCTTGAGCCTCAACAGACCCTCACACCACACTGTCATTTAAAGACCGGAGTGTGATATAGACAAATAGAGAGATCCCTTTGAAAGAATCCTTACTTCAAAGGGAATAATGGATTGGCAATGAGCTGATTAAATTCCTGCTGTGCGTTCTCTTCTTAAATGTCAAAATCTGTTTGCTTCATGGACTTTCAGCCGTGTCCTAACTGCTGATGGCTCTAGGATTGACTATGACGGCTGTGAAAACATCTAATATCCCTGTATTAGGAACCAGAGAAAGCTCCCCCAGTCATCATTGCTGTATGTCTGCAGAGGTCATGCAGATTCTTACAAACAGGAAGTAATGTGGCTTTAAGTAAAAGGCTAAAGAGTAGAAATGATGAAGATAAGCTCAGCAGGGCAGAAACCTGCTGTGCTGAGCCCAGAAACCCTGGGAAACTGCAAAGGCCTCCTGCCCCAAGTGTTTCATTAAACCTTGGGAACAGTTCTATAGACAAAAATTATCCAAGTCTCCAGAAAATAAAAGTCATGTTGTCATGTATGTGGAATTATAAAATCTAATTAAGTTAGTTGCGAGTCTCGTGGGGAAAGTTATTATTAGAATTCTCAATATCATTGTAAAAAATGCATTTGTTATGTGTACCTGGTCTCATGGCAGCTGTGTTGAATGGAGCAGATCCTTTGTTTGGGGGCGTTATATTCAGGGCTGTACTACACTGAAGTCAACAGGCATCAGACACAAACACAGGGCATCTAATGTTCGGTTGTCACAAGATAATTCGGATACCTAAGAAAATACAAAAGGCCAGCTTGTGAGCAACCACGTGAACGGTGGAGTGCTAAATAAGAAATTGAGGGCTATGTGGGTTTAGTTGGGAAATGGGTTGGTAGATAAACAGCAAGTGCTAATTTTGCTGTTTAATTCCTAGGACACACACCAGCATCAGGGAAATTCTTCAGGCTTATTCTGGGAGTTTCTAAATACATTCTAATATTCTGTTTTCATTACAAACTATCATCCTGTGATTTCCCACAGTATACATTTTAATTCAATCCAATAAACAGATTTGAGTGTTGGGTTTTCTACAGGGATACAAAATTATATTAGATATATTTTCTATCATCTCACATATTTATAATAAAATGTAAAAAAATAGTAGTACTCAGGGAAAACAATTTTCCAGATAAACTCATACAAACAAATTAGTAGTATACGGCGCGGAATGTATTAAGGAAATATTTGTTCTCACAGTCAGTGAACTAAATAGCGATCCTTCACCACTGTTTATGAACTCACAGTGGCTTATGGTCGCCTGCATAAGACTTGTATAAGACCAAGGCAGTCGACATTTTGGCGTGGAGCAGGAGGTGCTCAGAATCCTTGGGATGGTTAATGGCTTCTGTGGGAATGGAGAATCAGTTTTCTTGAGAGGTGTGGATCCTGGTGGCTCTACCACAATCAAGTGATGACCCCACACCCAGTAATACACGAACAGCATAAATTGCACTCAATTGATTATTTTTAAAAACAGAGGGGGAGGGACACAAAGTTGGGAGGATGTACTGGGGTGAGGATGGGTCTGGGAGCAGGTAGGGAGTGGAGGCATGGTGGATATGATCAAAGTACTTCCTGTGAAATCTTCAAAATAATAGAAATATATTTAAAAATAAAAAAAAACAGAAAGAGACCTATCTCAATACTTATTATACCCATCGGTTAGTACAGTTTTCACCACTCATCAGAGAGGCTTCCTTTTGCCACAGGCACACACAAGTAGCGCCAATTTTAAGTGACTATGGAGTGTTCAGCCATAAACAGGACACCTCTATCATGCCAACTCCCCACAAGCTCTGGGAGCATTATGGAAGAAAGGCAGCAAGACAGTAAAAGCCAGCAGTTAAGAAGACTTCTGTGAAATAGTAGCCTATCCTCTGGATGTGGCAGGACAGGGCCATTGCACCCATGAATTCACAATAGTTACAGGTGTCTACACAAGACTTCCACAAGATCAATCCAGTTAAAATTCCAGTTAATAACTGCAAGGAGTTCACGAGGCCCACCTCAAACTGAGGAATTATTGACAGTTAATGACTACCAGGAGAGGGAGATGGTTTTCTTCAGAGATGTGGCCCTGGTAGGTTGCCCATGTTCTAGAGGACAGTCTTAAACCCAGGCAGATATAGGCAGCACTATACATAGAGAGCGATGAAAAATGAGAAGAAGAGGAAGGGGGCAGGTTGGAGGAGGAAGAAGCGATGGGGGATCCAAAAGGAAGAGGAGGGAAAGGCAAGTAGATCATTTTATGATCAAAATAGAAACTATACATGTATGAAATTCTCAAAGAATAAACAAAATGTTAAAAGATTTTCATATTTTTTCTTTTAAATCATGAAGTGGAGAACAGGATACAACATTTAAATCACTGATAATGTCACATCACTGAGTATTAGATGCTTACATTGTTTAAATTTTTATTATATTTTTATTTGTGCTGTTTTATAATTAGGCAAGAAGCAATAGTTTCTAAAGAAGCCTTGAGATGTAGAAACAGCATCACAGTCTCTTGGTGGTGGCTGACCATCATTGTTTTGGCTGTTACCAAAATACTAAGTCCCTGCCAAACTACAAAAGGTTAACAAGTACTGGTGATTAGATATATACTGGTCCAGCGCCGCTGGAAATGAATGTGAGGAGTTTGGCAAGCAGCCTGCTTTGACAGTGCTGGCAGGGTGGAGAATACGTGGAGAAAATGTGAAGATGCAAAGCAGATTGGAGACAGAGAAGCAGGGATCCATACAGTCAGCATCGACTGTGGAAGAGCTCAGAGCACCCAACACCTGCTATGTGCTGTGTACAGTGCAGCCAGTGCGAACTCAGAGCTGGCACCAGGAAACTGAAGCCAGTCAGAGATAAGACGGAACCACTAAATCAAATAGCACCCATGTCCCCTGCAAAACTGGAAAGTCTGATCTCAGTACAAAAACATAGGAGGCTCAATGGGTGAGTTTTATCACGAGTTGTGCTGGAGAGGCACATGGCAGCAATTTTCCATGATTCAAGAGGACCTATCTAGCCCCTACCACACTAATTTTGTTACCAAACAATTCTGCATAATTTAATGACATATTCATGTCCCTTCTTGGAGCCTCGATTTGTAACTTTTTCTGGTGAAGCATTCATCTCAAATAGACTACAAGCAGATGAGGCAAAGACAACCCTCTGCTTCTTGTGAGGCTGTTTGTAGCAAAGTCACTAACAACATGGCCTTTGAGAGAAAACCGTATATTCAAGTCCTTACTGGCTGGGCTGTGCAGCCGAAGGGCCCGATTTATGGTGAGATGAGGAAGGTCTTTATCAATGAAAGCAACATTCAGGGAAGCAACAAAAATCAGTAATCAAGATAAATATTTTAATACAATATTTTAAAAATATATAAAGAAAACCCATGGCAAATAAAATATCTAACTTTTAAATCAAGTCCCATGGTTGGTTATTTGTTATGAAACCACATTTTATGTATATTATATTATATACTTAATATATATTATATGCTTAATATAATATATATAAAATGTATAATATATATTCCACAGAAGAGTATTCTCTGAGTCACCTGTGGTTCTTCAGTCTTCAAGGTCACCACATAACCTTGTAGTGGGTTAGCAGAGCAGTGTGTGACTTTATAACTGTCTTAGCCCTCTTTGTGTGACTGTCACAGAACTCCTGAGCCTGGGAGCTTTATGAAGAACAGAGACTTGCTCTCACACAATTCTGAAAGCCAGAAAGTCTAGAATCACGGTGCATGGTTGGGGACTATACTCTACACTTCCAAGACGGTTGCTTGAATGCTGTCATATTGATGCTGACTACTGTGTCCCTATGTGACAGAAGAGTAGAGGAGAAGAAATCTACTCCCATAAACCTTGTTTTGTTTATTTGCTTGCTTTGGGTTTTGGCTTGGTATGGTTTGGTTTTAGGTTTTTGATTTGGTTGCTGTATTAAAAGTGTTGACTGTGAGCTATGCTCCAATCACCACAAGTCCTTTCAATGACTCATTCATATGGGAAGAGATTTCATAGCCCTAGTACCTCCCATGGCATTGGGAGTTTCTAGGTTTCCTGAGCCTCCTTATTCCCCAGGGAAAGGTAAGTGCACTATCTGCCCATTCCACAGCCCCACGATTCAGGACAATCAGATACGATAGGGAGTTGAGTCAAAGCAGGAACTCTGTTTATTACTGTCAGCATCAGCTTATATGTGTTAAGAGACATCCTGTGATGGGGGGATACCTAGAGCCAATGAGAAGTGCCAAACCCTCCCTCTGGCTGGAGGGGCATCTACCCCGTTTTTGCTGTCTCATCCTCACTCAAACTTGAGCCAGGCTTCTCTCTGTTCTACAGACCTCAAAGTATAGGCCCTGAACTCGAGCCAGGCTTTGTTCTGTCCTATAGGCCTCGAGGTACAGGCCCTGAGACAATTTTGTCCCAATAAGCAATAAGTTTTGGAGATACAGGAACAAAACCATTTAAAACACAGCAATAATTCTCCAAACTTTCCATTTATCCGGGTATATAGTAAGCATTCATAAAATCACAGAGTGTTTGTGGGTAGAACTAGGGAGAAGTGAACTTATATTACTGATCGCCTACTAAGTGTCTGGACTGCACAGCTACTTAAATGTATACTGTTCATTAAAACATAAGGCCCCCCAACTAAGATTCCTGGAAGCGGTGGATGCATAGCCTGAACTGGCCATGCCCTGGTATTGGTTTGATGACAATCACAGTTGTCATTGAAGAGCCTTCATTCAATAACTGATAGGGGCAGATTTAGAGACAAACTGCTAAGCATTGGGCTGAGCTCAACTAGCCTGGTTCATGGGAACTCAGAGTGTCTGAACTAATAACCAGAAAGCTTGCATGGACTGACCTAGGCCATATGTATATATATGACAGTTGTGTAGCTTGATCTATTTGTGGAACACCTGGTCATGGAAGCAGGGCTGTGCCTGGTACTTTGGCTGGCTCTTGGGAACCTATTCCTCATGCTGGATTGCCTTGGCCAGACTAAATACAGGGGAGGTGCTTGATCTTAGGGCAACTTGATATGCCATGCTTTGCTCCTACCCATGGGAGGTTTGCCCCTTTCTGAGCAAATACGAAGGAGTTGAGAGAATATACCCTATGATGCTGCTCACCGCAAATGGTTGGTATAACATAAGGCCCTTTGCAACCAGCATCCTGCCCTGACCCCTGCAGCCTACAACCTTATAAAGCTTTGTGGCTTTCTGGATTTATCCTACATTTCTCATTCCAGATATGCCTCAAAGTATTACTGTTTAGTTATTTAGTGCTTGAGATTCATCCTTATGTGCAGTACTGAGGCACGATTTTCCTTGGTTCTGAGCATCCTTGCTTTAAAATGCTTTGCTTTGAGTACCTTCTTATTCTGTATAGTTATGGTCAACTTAACCACAATTTATTCCAGACTGTGTAAGGAGTGTAAGATACGTTTGAACAAGCTTTGCAGTGTCTAAAACATCATGTGCACTAAACAGATTAAAGACAATCTGCTATCTATTACAAAATGATTATCTATTAGCCAGTTGGTTATCTATTACCAAATGGCCAGCCTGAAAATATCCATACAAATAACAATACATAGACCAAGCAGGTTGTACATATGTATTTAGGAACGTGTGTGTGTGTGTGTGTGTGTGTGTGTGTGTGCGCGTGCGTGCGTGCGTGTGTGTGTGTGTGTGTGTGTGTGAGAGAGAGAGAGAGAGAGAGAGAGAGAGAGAACAATAAAATAGAGGTCATGAATTTTAAAACAAAAACAAGGAGTAGTATATAGAAGACTTTGGAGGAGGAAAGGAAAGGGGAAGGGATGCAATTATATTATAATCTCAAAAAAGAAATGTAGCTTAAAAGAAAAAATCCTTAATAATGAGAACTTACCATTTCAGTTGCAGTCAGAGCATAATTATAGAACTCCCCCCTCCTAGCTCTAGGTATCGGATAGCTTATCTGAACTAGCTCTGTCCACTCCTTCCCCATTTGCTCTGAGATGGCAGCCATTCACATGCAGGTTCCAGCCACTGGGGACCCTAGAATCCCTCAGGATCTCCTCACGTTACAGGCTTCAGGACACTTAGTAGCTGAAATTCCATCTTTAAAAAACAAAGCTACCCTATCCCTCTGCAACTGCCAAATGCCAAAGGAAAGCAAGCAAAACAACTGCTGGGTACATTGGTATATATGGATGTATGCTATCTTCATCAATAAAAGTATTGCAGTAAGCCATCCCTGATATATAATAAAAGCAAAAGCAGCTTTTACCAGTCTCCATCCTGTGTCTACCGTCTCTAACAACCTGACAGATGGGACTATCCCAAATAGAAAACCACATGGTGAACAGGCAAGAACACTTTAAAATAACTTCGACTAAATTTGTTCTTTAACAATTTCATACATGTACGTGATACATTAGAATTACCCTCACCCAATGGTCCCTTCCTATCTCCCTCCCACCCGCAGAACCCCCTCCTTCCACAAGATCCTTTCTCACATTCACCTCTTTAACCAGCACCATCTGTGTGACTATAGCTTCGGAACTCTCCATTGGAGTACAGTTGGCTCCTCAGTGGGTACGCAGTGAAAGGCAGCTACCGCCCTTCCAGCAGATCCGTTAGTAGTCAGCAGTTCAGCAGGGAGGGGGCGGATCCCACGAATTTCCTTCTGATTCATGATTGACTGTTGGCAGGCCAAGAATACTTTTTTCCTTTTCTTTTTGAGATTGCAAGTACGTAACCTTTCCTTTACCTCCCTCTGAACCCTCTCACAAGCTCCTCCCTGCTCATTTTCAAACTTGTGACCTCTTTTTATTATTATTATTAATTGTTGTTGTCTGCATGCATGCATGTTTTCAGGGCTGAGCATTTGGTACTAGATAACCAGTAGCTATGCTCTTCCCTGGAGAAGGCTATTTTTCTCACTCTCGGGAGTCACTGGTTTCCTGCAGTTCTTTGAGTAGGGTTGAGGCACCATGCCCTCTGTTCACTTTGTTATGTCTGTTACTGTTGTCCTTGTTCAGTTCATGCGTAGGCAATCATTTGCTTTTATACCCACTTATCTGTGAAGGAAACTTCTCTTTGAAACAGAAACCATTGTATCAATGCACAACCAAAGAAAATGCAGAATTGTGGATCCCAGCTCCAATGGATATATCGACACTGCCATTATCAGGGAGTTTGCTGGGAGAGTGTATCTCCTAGTAATGGTAGAAGCTACGCCCATTAAAGACACCCAAGAACGTTTTGAACTACACAATCTTTATAAAACCAGCCCATGTATAAGATGCTCTGAGAAGTACGTTGTGCTGAAGGCCCTGCAGGGGGAGCCAGCTTCCTTAACTATTACCTTCAGCTCTGTGAAGCTGAGGGAAATGCCTTCTGCTTCATTCTGCTGGTACTCCAGACTCTCCTGGGCCCCATCTTGGGAATGCATCCTCCCTTTGCTCTTCTTCAGAAGGAAGATTAAAGGTCAGGTTCACAAAACTGTAGAGGTGCTTACCTTGTTGGAGTGCAGGGGTAAGACTTATGATACTTTCTTTGCAAGAAACCCTAGAATTCCATCTGTATGCGATACTGTTAAAGATCTCACCCAGATTCAGAGACTTGTGGTTTACATAAGAACTGGTATTCAGTATTATCTGGAAATTTCTGTATAATTACTCTAATAAGTCTTCCTGTGTTGAATTCACTCACCGACCTAGACTCTACTTCTACCCGAATCTAACTTTTTAAACTAGAGGTTCCAAGTCACAGAGGGTTGCTTTCATTATTTTAAGTCCTTCCCCCTATCAAGGGCTTTCCTATCCACCCTTCTCTTCTTTCGTTCCTCCCATTTCTCTTGGGGATAATAATTTATCTGGAAAATTTATGTTTAGACCAGCCATTCTCTGGCCTGGCTCCCCTGAGGAACTTTAAAATTGTTCCTGGTTAGGCCTGGGCTCAAACAGATTGAACATGAATCTCTAGAGGGAAACTCGTGCTGGGAACAGTTTCCAAACAGCTGATTGAGAAGATTGAGTTAGACTAGCACAAAGAAGGAATTTAAGCAGCACACTGCCTTGTGCTCCCCAAGAGTTCTATCCCCCCTAGAAAGCTGGTCAACGTCACAATGACACTCACAATCGTCATGATCACAAGGCTTGCATGGACATCCTTAGTAGTGGGGGAAATAATAGGAGCTTCTCTTCATCCGCCCAAGACAAGACAGGAAATGGAGGTGTCAGGTTCTCCTGGCAAACGCCAGTAACGAAAGTCCCGTTAGCATTTAAAGCCCACTTTTCATGAGCTCTCTCTGGGTCTAATAAAGCCACAGAAGCAAGGAAACAATGGCCAGGACCGCAAGTACAATGAAGAAATGCAACAAGGAGGACCCAGGGGACAAATTTTGAGGAGGTCCCTTCCTCACAGGTGCCTTCCCTTCGTGTGCCAGACTCTGAAATGTGTCTTCCTTAAGTTCTTTGCTCTCTCGTCTCTATTTCACCCTACTCCTGATTCTGAAAGGAACTAAATTAGACCTTTTCTTAGGGAATTCTGGGAAGAGAAGATAAGTGGAATCATGAAGTTAATGTAAAAAACTCATCATCAAAACGCCAATGTCCTCAGCACATTTTAACAGTATGAACTCAGAACTTCCTCAGTGAGCCTTGGGGTCTGCAGTTGGCACTCTCCCCTTCCCCAAAAGCAAGGCTGTGAGAAGCTAGATCTGTTCAAAGGATGTGTCTATTCCTGTTATGAGGAAATGAGAGTGAATGAAATGAATGAAGCAGGCATGGGTAGCCCATATATAGTGGTTCTGTTGAACTTGTCCACATTGGGCTTCATGGTCTAAATTGATGAGGATGACTGACCAGATCTCTTCCTTGGAAATAAGAGTAATGTTTTGGTGCGGGAGAATTGTCTGTATTCTGTCAATCATGATTTAAATAAATGCTGATTGGCCATTAGCCAGGATGTATAGGTGGGACAACCAGACAGGAAGTAGAGGCGGAGCAAGGAGAATAGGAGAATTCTGGGAAGCAGAAAGCTCTCTCGGCACTCCTGTCCAGACCACCGAAGAAGCAGGATGTGACCTGCCCCACTGAAAAAGGTACCGAGCCATGTGGCTAACATAGATAAGAATAATGGGCTATATAAGGTACAAGAGCTAATAAGAAGCCTGAGCTAATGGGCCAATCAGTTTATAACCTAATGTAGACTCTCTGTGTGATTCTTTGGAGCTAAACGGCTGTGGGGACCGGGCAGGACATAAACCCCAAGCAGGCTCTCATGTTACAATGTTTATTAAATTGTAAGGATAAAAATGCTTTCTCTAGTAATATACTCAATCTCCTCCCATTTTAATTCTTCATCATCACTTTGTTTGTTTGTTTTTGTTCTGTTTTTTGAGACAGGGTTTCCCAGTAGCTATGGAGCCAGTTCTGGAACTCACTCTGCAGACCAGGCTGGCCTTGAACTCACAGTAATCCACCTGCCTCTGATGCCCTAGTGCTGGGATTAAATGTGTGTGCCACCACTACTCGGCTCTTCATTGTTCTTGTTTTATTAAAGTTTAAATAGCACTGATCAAGTTGAAGAGGTGGCTCAGTGGTTAATGTCCTTGTCGATCCTCCAGATGAACTGAGTTCAGCTCCCACTATCCACATTGGGCATCTCATACCAACTCTAGTTCCAGTGGATTCAATGCCTTCTGGCTCCCACAGTATCTGCACTCATGTGCACCCACACGTAGACATACCTGCACATATTTCAAACAAGTAAATAGTGTTTAAAAAACTGTCAGTTGAGACAGATTCACATGTTCTGTGTTCTGTTACTGAGTACTATTTCTCTCTCCAGGAGAAAGATGGAGTCCAGGAAGTTCTCCTCACCCACGATGACCACATCTGCAATTCCACATCATTTAAAGGCAGAGTCAAGCTGGGTGCAGACTCTAGACTCCTCCTCTCCCCAGTCCAAATCCAAGATGATGGCTTGATATTCTCTTGCCACCTGAGAGTCAATCCTCTTGAAGTCTGGAAGACCTCCATTACAGTGAAGGTTTTTGGTAAGGAGTTTGTTCAGTGATCTCTCTGCCACCTCTGTCAGTGCCTCTGGCCATGCTCTTTCCTTACAAGGGAGTCCCCCTCTTACAGTGGACAGCAGCCACACAAGGGTAACTCCTGCAATTCTCTTTTCTTTGATTCCTATCATTCTCATTGGGGGTGCGACCAAAGGTGGAAGGTTAAAGAATAATTATTCAGTTAATAGAATAAAGCCACCAGAAAGTCACATATAGGTCAGCTTCCTGGTGGCTTCTGCCTTGTTTGCAGGCATAATGTTTTCTATGGGTACTGGAAATCTCTTTAATTATAACTGCCAAAGTCTAATTGCTTGGCTGTCTAATTATTTGAGTTATTTTCTGGTGCAAAGTGCAATAAGGCCACCAGGAGCAAAAGAGGCTGGCAAATACAGCCAGAGAAACTGCAGGAGGCCCCACACCATCCTGCAAGGGCCCACTGGGGTGAGAATCCTCTGGGGTTTTGCAAAGATAGTGAAGCCTTCAGGAATGGCTCTTTGACCTGATCCTCAGAACACTTAGCTGTGAAATCCACCATGACCTCATTCAGAATGTAGAGACTCTGCAGGTTGCAATTTGACGAGAAAAATATAAGCATTCTGTTTGGTTTCCTGGTGCAAGGAAATATTACTAAAGAGAAGCTCCTAACTTTGGATAGTTTTTTTTTTTCTGACCATGACCTGTAGTTCTTAAAGTCATTAAAGTGCTTCTCAGATTTCTTAATGATAGGGCAGACAAAATAAAATATAAAAAGAGTTATTTGTTTTTATTTAGAAATATGCTGCATTGAATTAGACATCAGAAAATTTGGTCAGTGGAAAAAAACACAGAGACATTTATAAAGACAGAAATAGCTGAGGCAAGATTTACTTAATGTGGAGTTTTATGAATATAGCTTTCTCCTGTGCCTCGTTGTCTTATCCTGCCCCCCTTTTCTTCTCTCTTCTCCTTACTTCTGTGCCTCCCATGTCTCCCGGGAGGATGAACTAGATCACAATTATCCATTTCCATCAGCTCTCTATGAAGCCTAAACAGTGTCCCATGAAGATTTCCAAACAGACTGATTTGCTTTTATTGTACCAATAGCACCGTTTGTTCACTTCCAGGGTGTAACTATCTTAGCACAAACACAAACTGACTCATCTGGCCTTACTATTGGCAAGCCAAGGAAGGCAGACATCCGGGATGTGGGAAAAAAGATGCATTTTAACTTAGGCGAGATCTTTGTGCCACAGCATGATCTAATTGCCTTGTCAACATGGAATCCATGGCTACATGTCTTCGCCACCCTCAAACTTTTCCATGTTGGTCTGGAAGGCACATATGCTCTTACATCCCACATCTAGCATCGTCTCTGCTCCTCCATCTGTCTGTCTGATCTTCCTTCTTTTTCAAGCTCCCTTTGGATGGTGCTTACAAATATGGAACACTGACTGCTTATTTTGCAATTAGGTTTCCATGGCTCACTGGAATTCTTAAGCAAATATACTGTTTACAGACATGCTGCTAGCTGCAAAGATTTTGCTATACCTCTGACAGGCATGTTTATTTAGGCTGTAATTTTGGGCAACTTATTCGGGAGGATTACAAGTTTGAGCCCATGCTGCAGAATGAAACCTTGTCAAATAAAAGATAGATAGAATCTGCCTTTCATCCATTAGTGTTTCCCTGCATTAAATAAGCCCAAATGAAATATGGAAAACGTTAAGTGTTGACTGTGCCACCAATCCATCCATCCTGCTCTACACCACTTGATTCTCCTTCCCAAGCCATCACTGCCTGATGTCTGTCTCTGCAGAGCAGGGGACAGAGGCAGCCTGCCCCTTTGCGTCCACCACCCACTCGCCCTTGGGGCTTTGCTTGCTCCCTCTCCCCAGAGCCTGCAAATGTGACTGCTTTGCATTCATAGGCTGTCACTCTCGACCATCTCAGTGTCTTTCAAGTTCTTCCAGGGCCTTCATTCTACCTGTATTTGCTTCTTATAAGAGTTCAGAAATGTTGTTTCGTTTGTCAACTTCTGGGCTGTGTCTTGGTTTGGAATCTCCAGGAGCAGGGGATTGAGGTGGGAGGGGATGGGCATTTAAACAAAACTTTGATTTAAATTAATTTATTTGAGATGGGGTCCCAGAAATGAGAGGTAGGAGTAGACAGGGCGCCCACCCCTAGCCAAGAAGTTATCTGCAACTGCTATCTGTTTGCAAAGGGGAAAAAGTCTCACTGGTTATATTAACCATACTTAAGGGCAGGCTGCCAGGCCCAGCAGTAGGAGCCAACACAAAATGAACCCAGTGGTATCTTTGAAGACTTGTTGTCTCATACTGGCTTGCTTGGAACTTTTTTTTGGCAGGGGGGGTCTTACTGATCTCTTGTATATTACAGTTTCTGTTTTGTGGCTGTAATGTATTTTTATTTAAGTTCTATTTATTTGCTTTGGTTATCTGATTGTTTTCTAAAGACAAAGAAAAAAACCTGTAGAGTTAGGTGGGTGGGATCTGGGAGAATTTGAGGGAGGGAAAACATGATAGAATAAATTGGATGAAAGAAAATTTCTTCAATCAAAAAGTAAAATTTAAAAATCATCCCCAAATAAATTATATTTGGACATTAAAACTATTAACAATAATAGTTTGTCTGAGAGGTCATCCTCGGAAACAGGATGGGGGCGGAACAGGAGGAGAAGGAAGACAATGAATGCACAATGGTCAAACCTGTAACTTCTTCAAGCTCAGAGATCAGTCTTGCTGAGAGCTCTGAATTCTGGCTCAAAATACGTATCAGGAGCTGGTGGGATGCTTCAGTTATAAAAAGCGCTTGCACACAAACTCAGTGACCTGAGTTTGAAACCTCCCAAGAATGCAAGGTGGAAAGAGAGTTTCAAACTCCTGAAAGCTGCCCAGTGATCTTTTATAGGCACATTATGGCACTCAGGAGCCAGCACTCATACTTATACACACACACACACACAAACACACACAGGTGGGCAAGTAGTACAGAACCCAACGCCACTAATTGTATTTTATTTATCTTTAAGCTAAGCCAGAAATCTTCATGATCATGGAAAAAGGCACCATGGATGTCTTAGGAGAGGTGAGTCCCATAAAACCTGTAAACATCTATAATATTACACGCCAGGCTGTGTCAGGTTGCATAGTTGCCAGGAACATTCCCTCCAAAGACTTTATCCTTTGGCCCTTAGCCAGCTAACTGCTGCTCTGAAGGAAGGCAAGCTGGGGTGATTCTGGAAACTGAATAGAAGACCTTGCTTTGACTTACTGCTCTCAGAAGGTGTGAGCTGCATCCTTAGGCCTTACTTTCCTGGGGCGTGGGGGTATTTCAATTGTTTAAATGTCTCTGAACTGAGGGAAAGTGGGACAGAAAGCAGTGTGAATCCTGGTAAAAGAAAGAGTTCTGCTCAGCTGACGGTTAATTTGTTGTTCCCTTGAGCTGGCTTTCCCATTGCTTTGAGAAGAGGAATGGTACACTCCTGCCCTCCTCCTAGTTCCCTGGCAACAGGAGGACAGGCAGGAGAAAGGGAAAGTAGAGCAGGATGCTCTGAGTTCACCCTCTTCAGAACCGCTCTCAGCCTCCAGTCATTGGATCGGGACACACTTACCTGCTGGTTGTCGCAAGAGCAAATCACTTCATGTCGCTGCAGTCAGGCCCCCACTAACATGACATATCCAGTGGTAATATCTGGTTGTTGTGGTTTTAATAATGAAATCAATGCATGAGTAATTCTTAAAAGAGTGTGCCGTGTGTGGCAAATGGCCAATACATATTGCTGCTGCTATCCTTGCTACTCCTGTTTTTTTGTTTAGTTTGGTTTGGTTTTTTGATACACATTTTCTCTGTGTAGCCCTTGCTGTTCTGGAACTCACTTTGTAAAACATGCTAGCCTTGAACTGCCTCTGCCCCAGCACTGGGATTAAAGGTGTATGCCACCACACACTGCAACACTATTATCTGTTTTATTTCAATGTCTTGTGACCTGTGACTTCACCTAAGCTTTTCAGAACTCCAAGGAAAATAAATATTCTCATGCATTTCCTGTTACACGGTATGGACAATTTATATTTAGCTGCCTCTCGCACCACAAATATTATGATTTTTGATCCTGCTGGATATCAGTCATTTAATTCCACAGCTGCACATAAATCATGGCTCAAATTCTGTGGGGTGATTCTGGAGGACCCTAGATATCTATTATCTAAGTTTATGTGTCTACTTATGGTGTCATAAATTTTAAAATAATAAGGACAGATTTAGTCAGTTATCCTCTGTTCCAACTAAGCCCCAAGTTTATCAGTGCACTCCATTCATTTTGGTGGTTTAAATAACCCAACAATACAGCTTTCAGAAGATGTATGCTCTTTTTCTTAGGACCTCTTGCAGACTCTTGGTGCCAGAGTTTCTGAGTAAGATGACCTCAGTGCAGATATAAAGCAATAAAATCAGATCCAAGAAGCCCAGTTGGAAATTAAGAAAGGAGTACTTGGCCTCGCGTTCCACATAAAATTCCCTCTTCAGGACCCAAGCAGGCATAGATGCCGGCTAGGGAAACAAAGGGACATGCATTATTCCCTGAGAAATTGGTGAATATTCAGCTTTCTCCGCCTCCATGTCACCATGGCTGGCCTGGAGATGCTTGAAACTCTTGCCAAACGTTAAGGCTCCTTAACGTTTTATTCTTAGGATTGGTGCTGTATCGTTAATAACTCTCGAACTCTTCCAAGCATCTTGACATACTTATTTTGTTTTGCTTTCAACCAGCCTCCCAAATAGAGCAGCTGTTATTTTATAGATAAGATGTTCAAACCAGAGAGCCCTGAATGTTTGGCTGAGTGACTCACAAGGAACTGAGGTGGAGTGCACGTCAGCATCACCCAGGGAGGAGGAGGAGAAAGGGTGCCCTGCTCAGAGAGCAGGCACATGGAATAGAATCTAACTGCTCCTAGTTATCTTCATCAAGGACCACTGTCAGTGGTTATTTCTGAAACTTTGGGCTAATAAATATTTTGTAAGATTCTTAGGAGAATTAAATGTATATACAGTTCCAGAGTCTGTGGCACACAGTAGATATCTCAGGCATGTTTTTCCCTCCTTCCTTACCAGTCTCTCTCTGCTTCACCAATCCTTCCCAATGCTTGTGCCTTCCTGTATCTGTTATCAATTCTAGGAAACAAAGTGAGATAAAGAAAAGGGGAAACTAGGACACAGTGTAGAATCTGCTGGAACTGCATTTGGCTTCTCCATCTACTGACTTGAGAAACTGGAACTTTGCTTCCTTATCTTCCTTATACGTGGAAGTGGGCGATGAAGGATGCCAACCTCCTAAGAGGGATGCAAAGATCAAATGAGAGGCTGCTTGCAAAGCTGCTGCCACGTAATAGCTACAGGTGATCGGCTAAGGTAATTAATCCCTATTCCCTCATTCCAGAGAGGAATGAAGTGAGTGTCCATGTACTGGAGGCCTGAACTTAACAGCCCTCGTTGTAAGATTTTGCTGGGGACTCAGTCTGTTATGAGCTGCAATCCAGTGTTGTTAGCGTGTCTTCTCTGTACAACAAACAAGACCCAGCATTATTCTAACAATGATGCCTCTCAGAATTGGATACACTAGCAATGTCTTCAGAGAATATTCTCCCTGTGCCTATCATGATCTTATGTGTTCCCGAGGACAGGCCACAACAGGCTGCCACACGACATACAGATTCGCTCCTGCAGCTGAGAGAGGCAGATTTAGTCTAGAGTTCAGAGTCCCTCCACGTGTATACTTCTGCCTTAAACTAAAAGATGCCAAGCCAAACAGTCCCACCGTCTGCAGCCACTAATACAGTAAGGCGAGAGACATGCATGGAATCCCCAGAGTTTACTGAGCAGTTTGAACTTTCAAAAGCCATGCTGTCTCCTTTATGCTTGGGCTTTCTGCTTTAACCTGGTGCCCTCCTTGCCATTCTGCTCTTTTATTATCTTAATAGAATACAGAAAAATAATGTCTACAGCAATCGACCAGACAAAAAACACAAGAAACAAATAGCCCAAAATATAAATGAATGTGGCAGTTAGGGTCTTACTTTAGCAGAACTCTGGTGGGTTTTTTTTTTCCAGAATCCAATAACTTGTGTTTATTTAGTTTGAGTTTTGCGAAGCTTGAACTTATATGCATTCCTCAGCTTTCTAAAGTCTCATGCATGTGATTTATTCATTTGTTTGTTTTTAAGATATCAGGCAGCACAACCTCTTTTGTGATGTTAAAACGGCTCTGACTCTACTCTAAGTGTACATGGTGACTTCCTGTAGCCATCGTCCTCTGCGCTGTTGAACACCTTAGATGTCAACCTTGACAGACAGACACAGATCTGGAAGTGGAACTTAAACTTGTAAGGAAGGAAAGTTTCAAGAGAAAACTAAGGAGTATTATAGGGTCGCAGTGTGGCCTGAGTTTCTACTAGCCTGGTGTTTAGACTTCCGTTTGTTCCACAGAGAGCTTACTGAGAATGCAGGTCTCACTATCATCACTACCTGACAAGTCATTAAGAATGAGCCACGTGAGACCTTTCGATGGAGACCAGGTCTCCATTGCTTTCAGGAAGGTTGATGCTAGAATGCCTGTTCATCATAGAGACAAGGAGCCACTGTCTCCTACTCTACGCTGCTGCGATTAGCCACTCCTCTTGTTAGTCTAACAAAATACCTGACAGAAGCATCTTAAAAGAGAACTCTGTGCCCCAGTTAAGAGGGGGACACAGTCATTTCTCAGAAAACCGTAGCTGCCGGGGTGTGCCACGACTGGCCACACTGTGTCCCCGGTGAGAAAGATGAATGTTGGAGCTCAGTTTGTCCCTCTCCCCACCTCTCTTGGGTCTCAAGTAGGCTAAACCGGCCTCAACCCCACTGTGTAGCCTTATATCTCTGTTTGGATTTCCTGCCTGGCTTTACTCTACTAAGCCATTGGCTGAAACAGCTTCTTTAATAACCAATGGTAGTAAAAACATATTCATAGCATTCAGAGGGGAATCCCGGATTGTGAGCCCAGCTCCTTTTGCTCTTTCCGTTCAGTCTGGAGTATAGTGAAAACCAGATGTTGTCATCCCCATTCAGGATGTCTTCCCTCTTCAGTTAAACTTCTTTAGAAATGCCCTCAGATACAGCCAAGGCATGTTTCCTATGAGATTCAGAATCCTACCAAGTTGACAATGAGGATTAACCAACTCATTAAAAGGGAGAAAGGAGGAGAAGCTGCTGGCGGAGCCATCCCAACTAGCAGGCAGCCCCAGCACAGAGGCCATGTTCACATCCAGTTTTATTTTATTCTATCCCTAAGTTAATATTTTAGACATAGCCTCAGCAACCCATAAAATTTTGCTCCATGTGAACTATTAGAATCTCTTCTTCCCCCCCCCCAAAGCATCTCTGAACATTTAAAGATGAGCCTTTTAATAAAATATCAGAAGACAATGGATGGCCATGCAGCTCATATTTTAGAGGTGCAACAAAAATCTAAAACCTACTTCACAAATGAGTGTCTGGTCTCTGGGCATGAAACAAAGTCAACTCATTAAAATTGTGCCTTTGGGACAAACAGGAATATCCTCTTTCCTTTAGTCACCCTGGAGAGCATGGTCTCTTTTCTTTATTCATCGTGAAATGTTCTTACAGCACCACTTTTTCTCCCTCTTCATGCTTCTCTCGGTCACTTTTTCTGTATAATTTTCTCTCTCCTCTTCGTTTCTCTTTATACTACCTCCCTTCTTTCTCTCTGAGTTTCACTTGACTTGCATTCACATACTCTTTCTCCCTTATACCTTAATGTGGAGTGAGATTAAATTTAAATATTTGTGAGCAAATTAGTTTTATTCTTTAAAACCTTTTATTTTAATTGTGTGTGTGTGTGTGTGCAGTATATATGTGAGTGCAGGCATACAGTACCACGGTGCACATGTGGAGATCAAAGGACATCTTGCAAGAGTTGGCTCACCCTGTCCGTGGCAAGTTCTAGGCACAGTGCTTAGGTCATTGACTTCTGGCCCATATTGCCAACCCACTTGTTTTTTATTCTTAATATTTAAACCCAGTGAGTTGAGAGGTATTGTATTTTCTCTGTCCTAATTATGCATTAATTCATTTTAGTTAGGTTGTTGAAAATCTCACAAGACGCAGAAAGTCTGCACAAACGAATAATGTAAGAATTTAATGTAAGAATAAAGCAAAGCATTCTGGCCAGAAGAGAAAGATAGTCATTGCTCAGACAGAAGGCTTTCAGTCCTTCCATCATTGGATCACACAGAGTAGCCTGCATGTGCTATCTCAGGTCGCCGCCAGCATGCTTGCAAACACCCCATCCTGCTGCAGTCCCTGAATCTCTCAGGGTGAGCTGCTTGGGTAGGTGCATTCCATTCAAATCTCCCCGTCCCCTGAAACCAAGTTCTGGAGATGCTGACCCATATATTCTAACCTGAAACGACTCAGAGACATTTGCGACAAAGTAATCCGTATGTCTCATTAGCGCACTTTGAAGTTCTAAACAAGGGTCAGCAAACACTGGGAACCCTGGAGATAAGTATTTGCTCTGCTCATACCTGTAAAAGTTGGCTCACATGATTGCTAGTGTCTTTAGAGCATCCCATAGACCACTTTTGCTTCCTATTTGAATAAGAGCTAAGCTGAAAGTCAGTGTTTTTAGAACGCATGCCCACAGTCAGCATTTAAGCAGAACAGAAGGGATGAGCTACTGCAGGCAGGCCCTCTTGTGGCTGCAGGCACACCCAGCCTTCTCTCTCTCACTTTCTGCCTCATCTTCAGGATGGCTCTTCCCTCCCCCTCAAGTGCTCACTCCTCCCTTCCACAGTACTCTCCCACCATTCTACCACCCTCTGCATCCTCAGCACTTCCTTTTCCTCTGTCTGGCCCATAAAGTTAGGACATCTCCCTGCTCTGGGAGCTTGCCCCAGTCATCCTCCATGCCTAGAGAGACCCAGGGGGTGTACTGGATTATTAAAAATGCTGCAGGAAGCAGAAACGCTGCAGGTCCTCAAGCAGTGGCAGGCAGTGGGCCATGTGGTGGTAGGCAGGAGGCAGCAGGTCCCCAGAGCAGCCAGTCCCAGCCAGGAATGGTGCACCACGCGGCAGGTGTCTGAAGGTGGCTGGTCTCCAGTGGCAGCAGGCGAGAGACAGACGGATAGGCACACCATGCAGAGTGAGGTTGGATATTTATTTAGTGGTTATGGAAGGGAGAAGGAGAGAAGAACAGAGAGGCAGAGGCAGAGGCAGAGAGAGAAAGAGAGAAAGGGGGAGAGAGAAAGAGAGGGAGGAGACCAAAGCTGCCTCTCTGAGAGAGAGCCCGAAAAGAGAGAGAACTCAGGCTGGAAGCTGAAGACCAGCTTGCCTCAGCAGATGGGGAAGGGGGTGGGCATGGCTTGTCTCTTAAAGAGACAGGACAATCATTACGGGGGCATGATCCTGGCGCTGCCCGGTGAGGCTGTGGCTGCTCTTCTCCAACTCCTCTGTTCCTGCTTTGCAGATGCTTCCATGGGATGGTGGTGCTCATGTCGACCCCAGACCATGGCTCACTTGTCTGACATCGAGGTGACAGGTAGCATATGATTTGGGATGGGACCCTGCTGGAATACGCCCAGGCCTTTGAAAATCAAGTGCCTTTGTTCTGGGCATCCACCTTACTTACCTCCTCCTTGGTCTCTGAAACTCCTTTTGGCAACATCCTGGTTCTGACCTTCTCCTCATCCTTTTCTGGCCTCATCTTACCTCCTCTTCCACACTGTCTTCAGTGTGCCTAGATGTATGCAGAATGTTTTAGTTGAACAACAAAGTTGATGAACGGTTAGGAAAGGCCTGGGGATTCACAATAACATTCCAAAGCTGACCACACACAATAACATTCCAAAGCTGACCACAAACTGCTGTGAAGTTTTCAATCTTCTGCTTTGCTGGAATGCTGGGGCGAGTCTAAAGAGCCAACTCACTCATTTGTCCTCTTCCCCAGACACTTACTGGTCGCCCCTCAACAAACAGATGTTCAGAAACAGAGACATCCCCTGCCTAGCAAATCCAACTCTCTCGGGCAGACCTAGTGTTCCCAAGCCACCCACTCTTACATATTGAAACATGCAGGTTTCCCCTTGACTCCCCCTCTTAGCCGCTTCCTGTCTCCCTGCAGCTTTGACAGCTGGCTGCATCTTAGAAGTAAGAAGAACAACAGCGCCCACTCTGGCGCTGTTCAGGAGGCTCACAATAAGGCCTCACAGGTGAAATGAACATTGGCAGGTGGTGGTGGGAGGGAGGAGTTGCTGCTAGAGGCTGAAATGCCAAACGTTCCCAGCATAAGTTTGACCCACAGAGGTCCCTCTGCTTTGGGGATTCTAAGATCTCAAGAACAAACTTAGCTGTTTTAAGCAGGAGGGTCTGGCATGCCGGGAGGAGAAAGTCATGGGCAAGTCCTCACAAACTGGGCCTGCCTGGTTGTCTCCTGCCAGCAGCTTACTATATCGCTCCTTTCCTGGCACAATGGCCTGGAAAGCCAACAGCCAACCAAACGTTCCCCAGACACCTGACAACAGGTGCTTTACTTCTTTGCCCCATTTTAAATACAGACAGGTAAGTGGGAAACCATATTGCCCCCTCCTTTCTTGGATCATTATGTACATGAATGGGAAATGTATCCATCCAGCTTGCAGCCCAGAATAGTGGGGAAATTCTGCTCTCATTCCCTCCCCACCCAGCCCCAGCAGTCATTAGAGACAGGGGAAGCTTTCTGATCTCTCTGGTGCTCCATGAGCGCACCCCTGCACACCTAGGCTGATGATTAGCTCGTACCTGATCCCAGGGGGAGGACACTTCTCTGTTGAGTCCCTCCCTCTTCCAGGAGGTCTTTGTGTGCTGGTATGGAGTACCTGTAGGTGACTTAGTAGGTTTGCATCCTGCATGGGTATCCAGCTTCTCAAGCAGAGAACAGTAGAAGAAAAAGTGGAGAGGATGGAATACAGACTCCCCCGAATGCAAAGACCTCTGTGACTTCAAGTATCTTTCCAACTGTCAGATCATTAACTTTTATACTTAGCTAAAAATCCATGGCTGCTATGAATATGGCCAGCAGAAAAGCCAAAGAACTCACAGAAAGGAGGATATTAAGTGAAAGAAAACTGAAAATTCAAAGAACGCTGGCAAATTAAGATATGAATTCCGCAGTGCCTTTATTACATTATGTAACTAGAGTTGGGAAAACCAAAATGCCCTTGGCTTATCATCTCAGAAAGATAATCACCACTTGTGGGAAATATATATTCACATTTGTATTTAAATCGGGGAAGCAAAGCCTACCACGAGGAGACAGGAACATTTTTAAAGTCAATGCCCACAGGAAGAGATGTTTACAGGATAGAAGAAAAGAGAAATGTCACAGTGCAAATGATGGAGAGCCTCAGAGTTGCGTTTCTAACCCAGGTGGCGTGAGCAGAGGAAAGATCCAAGTGAGATCAAGAATTGCTTTGGAATTGGGAAAGGGTTTTTTTTTTTTAATTACCTTTCTGTTACTGGAGTTTTAGGATAAAGAAGCACCAACCCTGGGAGCCCCAACAGACTAGGCTCAGTGCCTATGCCAGTACACCAATCAAAGAGGGGTACTGGTGAAAGATACATGATATAACCAACATAGCCACGCTGGGAAGAACCCTACGTACATCCTCAGCACACTGACTTGAGCTCTCTGTTTAATCACAGAGAGAACTGGGCAGAAGGCGAGGGCAGTAGTGTTGCTCACGGTGTGCTGTGGTCGGTGACTGCTCAGCTCTGGCTCGCAAGAGGGGGTCTTAACACCCCTGTTAAGTGAAAGGGATCATTTGGTTCCCATGACCTGTTGACTCCTCTTACAGGGTGCACCCTACCATCTTTAGAATCAAGCTCTTTGGGGACCATTCCATCCTGCAAGTCTCACTGATGCTCAGTCCCTGGTCGAAACGGTATTTATCAGTCAACACTGTCCCCTGGGATCCAAGGTAACTGTAGGAGACAGAGACACAGAAGGGAAAAGTCAGATGCACAAACACATAGAGGGACAAAGACTCAAGTCAGTGGCTGGTGCCTTTCTTTGTTCCTAGATTAAAAACCTTGATGTTTTCAAACTTACCCTAAAAAGGCAAAAAAAAAAAAAAAAAAAAAAAAGAATCCATTGGGGAAGCTGCTGTCTCAATGCAGGTATGGTAACTAGAGATGATTCAGTATTTCATCTGTAGGTGAGGAATTGTTCTTTAGCCTGTCCAATTGGCTCTCACAAAAGACAGTATTAATGGAGCAAGGGAAAAGATTTATTTGGTAAGTCAACAAAGTCAAAAAGATGGTGATGGGCCGCATCCTGAAAGGCCATCTGAGCATGGTGCGTTTCGTACCATTTTTTAAAGCTCTAGGCTGGGGGGCAGCAGTGGGGATTTAACTTAGGAAATAAACTGAGGAGTCCCAGACATCTAATAAGCAATATTGCAGAGCCTGGGGGTTGTTAGCAATCTATGAGTTTTACATACAGTCGTGAAGCCATCACATTCTTGTAGAAGGTGAAAATCTTAAATCATCGGTCTTGAACTGGAGGAGACAATTTGGGGATTTCAGCTCAGTGCTATTTTGTGCTTTTGAGGACCAACACTCCTTGAGTAAGAGCCCCCATGGAGCTGCTTTCCAAGAATGAATCACAGAGATGTGGTTAAGTGCAGCATGGAGGAGGTGGGGCTAAGTTCCTCTGAACTATAAGCCCAGCTACAAAATTGAGCAGCCGTATGTACTGTATATGTATACATATAGAGTCATATACAGTCAGGGCTGTATTTTTTTCTGCTTTGTCAATCTTGGCTTGTTATAATCATCTACCAACATCTTCCAGGTTCCAGGACATCAACTTATATCTGTTCCTCTTGGCTAAAGAGCCCATCTTGGTTACCCAGGTTTGAATCCTCACCACTTTCCAACAGACTCCACCAACACAACCCAGGCCCATACTTCCCTGTCCATAAAAGTCACTTTTGTGTGCATATACACTACTATACGTATTTACTCCATTTTCTTTCAGATTTAACGTTCTCTTCTTGCTCATTTAAGCCAGGTCCTAAATGAGGACAACACTAATTCCTCAGCAATACCATTTGTGCTTGATACTTCCTGAAGCGTTTGACCTAAGGTTGGACTATTATGCCCCCTGGCATTTCAGTTTTAGAGATCAGAGGCATTTTATAATAAGACCCATATTCTTGAACCAAATATTGGAAGACAGAGTCTGTAGGTAGTACTTGCCTTAAAGATCCTGCCTTAATCTCCTGCCCTGGCTTGCTCTAAGATGAACTGCAAGTTGTAAGATGATTTAAACCCTTGCTTATTGTGGAACATTAGTTTAAGATATGTTACATTTGTTTATACTTAGAATATTTGTTTAATGATGCAAAAATGTATTGCATTCTCTTATGTTGCATTTGTTTAACTCTGTGAAGCTGTGTCACTTTGCCTGTCTAAAACACCTGATTGGTCTGATAAAGAACTGAATGGCCAATAGCGAGGCAGGAGGGAGAAATTGGTGGAGCTGCCAGGCAGAGAGAATAAATAGAAGAAGAATGAGAAAAAGAGGAAGGAGTGAAAAAAGGAGAAAGATAGGAGGATTCCAGGGTCCGGTCATCCAGCCACACAACCAGCCTTGGAGTAAGAAGGAAAGAAACGTACAAAGAATACAGAAAAGTAAAAGCCCAGAGGCAAAATGTGTGTGGAGTAATTTAAGAAAAGCTAGCTATAAACAAACCAAACTAAGGCTGGGCATTCATAAGTAAGAATAGCTCTCCATGTGATTATTTGGGATTTGGGTGGCAGAACCTCAAAGAGCTAAAAAAAAATAGCGACTACACTTTCCTCCACAAAGCTGGTTTTTGGTCAGTGTTTCATCACAGGGAGAAAAAAACAAACAAATATTTAAAATCTGAATCATTTCAAGTGTCAAATTACTCAGCTACTTTTGGAGTTAGCAGAGACTTCTTCAGCAGACTGTACCTTGTCCCCAGTGGTACAACACCATCATCCTTGGGCAGTTGGCTGATGGTAGAGGAAGTGAGAGCCATGAGAAGTTCAGGAGCACAGGAGGTGACACAGTGTAATCGCCTTGCCATCGACATGTCATCACTTAAGTCTCTCTACTTAATCCCGGACCAACAGAGCATAAGAAAACCAATCTTTTGCATCTCCTTAGGTTAAAGAGACTGAATTCTTTTTTATTATTTAATAAGAGTATATATTTTAAGGGACCTAGTTTTACTTTTGATTTTTTTTAAGAAAGAAGGAGAGAAATATGGTACTGTTTTAAATTGCTGGATAACACACCCAAATCACGATGCATACTAAGCAAGCACTCTACCATTGAGCTGTGTCCCAAGCCCCATAATTTCCTAAATTCTACAACCCTGTCACATGTATGTATCCACATTGTCTGAAACTGAAAAATGAAATAAATAAAATAAAAGAATAGAAATGCTGAGAGCTACAGTATTTGCTACCTGCTATCCTAGATACAATGAACCCTTTGGAAGTCTTTTTTTTCCCCCTAGTTAACTGCAATGCACTGAGGGGCAGGAAACCACACACAGGAGGAGCCAACCAGAAAAATGTCTTCTGGCACCCTTGAGTTTGGATTCACAGCTTTATAGGCTTGACTTATTTGATGGTAATGAGTTAGTAGATCGGCACATCAGTATTACATTTCGTTCACTGTTCCTTACCAGTTAACTACTGCTAGACTCACTTTCCAACAATTGTGGGAAATGTTTAGGTACCAAGAACAAGGACAAGGCATATGCAAAATTCACACATTGGTAATAAGAAAATATATAGCTAGAAATGGAATTATAATTCTATAAAGCATCAGCTAAGCAAACTAATAAACATCACCGGATATGTTCACAATGCTATGGAGTAGAATCTGCATCTTCCAAAAGAATGAAAGTGTTGAAAAGAAGATCTAACTTATCTCTGATTTTATTATCTAATTACCTGTCTTAATTACTATTCTCTTGTTGTGAAAAGACACAGGAAACATGAAATAATATACTTAATTGCGGTTTGTTTACAGCTTCAGGGAGTGAGCCTTGACCTCCGTGGTAGGGAGTATGGCAGGAGGCAGCCAGGCATGAGCAGTTGCTAAGAACTTAAATCTTATCCACAGGCAGCAGAGAGAGCAAGACTGGGCCAGTGTGGGCTTTTGAAACACTAAAGCCCACCCCCATCAATATACCTCATCAGACAAGACCACACCTCCTAATCCTTCCTAAACAGTCTATTAGCTGGAGACCAGACACTCAAATATATGACCCTGTGGGTGCCATTCTCATTCAAACCACTACCCATCCTCCCACGTTCAAACCAAAATATTTTACCAAGAAATCTGTTGGGCTGCAATACCATTGATTGCTTCTAATTCCTTTAACCATGTGACACCTTGGTTTTTCATATTTGTCACCTACCAACGGGAAGTGTGCACTGTCTACTTACTGTAGAGAATCAAGATGAAAAACAAATGGTACATTTACTTAAAATCATTTCCATGACCATCACAACGGATGGTCTTTCACACTGTTTGGGAAACAGAAAAATAATGTCTTAATCCCCTTTCCCTTTTAATCTAGTCACATTTTTCTCTGGCTCTGGGGATTCTTCCTTCTACTCTTTGATTTCTACTTAGTATTAACTTAATACTAGTTCTATTCCTCAGAACCCATAGACCTTCTGCAACATTGGTAGGGTCTTGACCTTCCTAGACTGACATAGTGGTCTAGCCACAAATTTGCCAAGGCCCCCAAAGGCAATAGCCCCCAAAGGCAATAGCCCCTGTATGACCTGTGCACAATTAAAGGTAGGCAAAATCATTTCTTGTTAAGTGTCTCATAGGAATGGAGACACAAGAAGCAAGAATTTCTTCAGAGTTTGAAAATGATCCTCTTTCTGTCTGTTGTAGAGAGTATTTACTTGCCTACTGAAGAAGGTGTTCCCCAAAGCAAACATCACCTGGTTAATAGACGGAAGGTTTCTTCAAGGCAATGAAGAAGGTGAGGAAACAAAGCTGTGGGAACATGTTTGGCAACACCAAACATTAGAAAGCATTGTGCCCAAGTTGATCTTGGCATTAAAACTAATTCTTGCTCTAAGAAAAAACCATCATCTTACCTACCAGTTGTCACTTTCTAATACTTCATCTGATTCCGCCAAGGGGGTAGAAGGCAACATTTCCAGAATAAAACTGGTATAGTTGATTTCTTCAGACCATACACACCATTTAATTGGTGTTAGCGGAAGTAAATATCCTTTACAAGGATAAAAACATTCAAATAAACATGTAGTAAATGATAATAGCTCTGACTTTGTAGTGTTACTATCTGTTCTGCCTTATTATTTTAACATATTATGTTCATTTTTTAACACCACTGCTTTAAATCAATTGATGATAACTTTCACTTTCTCTGGTGAATATTGGGGCAGGGTTGGGGGTGTGGCAGTAGGGATGGATATAAAAGGTTCCTTCATAAGGAACAAGTTTACTGGGAGGATTTAGTTTCTGGGGCAGGAAACACACAGACAATTTCAGTAGAAAGTAGTATTTCTCATAGGTGGTAACCATGGCAGCATTGCCAGAATAAGCTCAGGCATCTGCGCCTGGACAGCAGGCCTTCCACTGGCTCTTCCTTCCAACACACGGAACAATCGCTGAATCACACAGCTCTTGCCCAATTATTTCTTTTAATTTCTAAAATTAACAGCTTCTGCTGGTAGATGAATTTATAGATCCCTTGATGATTATTTACTGGTTAATGAGCTCACTTTAAAAGCAGTTCACTCCAACAATAACACAACACAATCCTGAAACTATATGTTAAAGATTACGATAAGTATATTTTTCGGTTAAGTGAACCCTGTTAAGTAAAGCATCCAGATAGGACATGCCCAGTACGTTCTCACACAAGAGGCCTGACAATGTGATCAGAAGCCCACCAGCATACAACTAATAGCATCTGGCTAATACTTTGCTAATTAATAGCTTCAGAATTAGCAGGAAAAACCTTTCATGGGTGGTGTAGGAGGGTCCTTCTGTATTTGGGCAGTTATAAAGAAACTGCCTTGGCTTTTTGATAGGGCAGGACTTAGATAGACAGGGAAAAGAGGACAGAATGCTGGGAAGGGGACAGTGTGAGAGAGAGCTGCCCGCCATGAAGCTCCCAGGTCAGAGATGCTGAATCTTTCCCGGTAAGCCACGACTCGTGGTGACACAAAGATTATTAGAAATGGGTTAAACGAATATGTGAGAGTTAGCCAATAAGAGGCTAGAGCTAATGGGCCAGGCAGTATTTCAATGAATACAGTTTCTGTGTAATTATTTCGGATATAAGCTAGCCAGGCACCGGGCGGCGGGAGCCGGGCGGCCGCCAGGACCAAAAGCAGGCCCGCAAGCCTCTTGCAACACTTGGGAGCCAGGCATGTTGGCACAGGCCTGCGATCCTTGTATTTGGAAGGTTGAGGAAGGGGTATCAAAAGTTCAAGGTCATGCTTGACTACATAATGAGTTTAAGGTCAGCCAGAGACATACCAGATCCCGGTCTCAAAAGAAACAAAGAGCCTTTATATCAGGACTCTGTAAGAGTTCAGAATGAACTGGCCTCTGAGGACAGATTTTTATTTTATTTTATTTTTTTAGTAATTTATCGCTACAATGCATGCAATTTGGAACTTATCCTAATAGTGACAGATAAAAGCTTCTAGAGAAGGCTCATGGGACCAGAACTGAAAATGCTTATCAATACACAACTTATTTCAGGAGAAGGCTATGATAGGGCATCAGGATTAGAATACATATCATCTACTAAGTTTAGAGTAAGGAGGAAGTCCAATCCACTCAACACCCCCTTCCTTCACTCTACAAGGACCACACCCAGATGCACTTCCTCACATTAGGGACGCTCAAAGCAGAATGGAGCTGTTTTATATTCCTTTGATATCTTTTTACTACCTGGACAGAGTCTACAGAAGAGCCTCCCCAGAGTTCAAGCCAATTCAAGTACAAGTCATCAATTTCTCCATTACTAAATGGCACTAATGAGTTGAAACAATCTACCCTTTGAACCCATAGTCAGAAAAAAATCATGTAACAAATGCATAGTACAGCCCAATTATGGATCAGTGCCCCACCGGGCCTGGAACAACCGCCACTGGTTAATGCCAGCTTTGCTAGAACTGGGCCTTGCTTCTCCAAAGCTAAAGACAAACTGCTTGAGAGTCTACATTACTAGCAATTCGCTGTGTGGTGTGGCATAAGTCTCTAGGCTCTCTACACAGATGGAGTGGGAGGACGACTTGAGTCATGAGTTAAAGGCCAGTCTGGACCACACACAGAGACCCTTATCTCGAAACAAAGTAAAATCAACTTTTATTATGCCATGTCTCGGCATCTTCGTCTGGCTGATACAGAAAATGTCAGGGACTAATCATGCTTCCATCTGTCCTGCAGGAATATACGTGACAAATGATAAGAAAACTGACAGAAGTGGATTTGGGGAAGTAAAGTCGGTTTTAACAAGGATGCATGCTAACTGGCCAGCCCAATCAGACAACGTGACAGTTCAGTGTATGGCTCTATCCCCGGGCCCCAAAAACAAAATGTGGAATATTTCATCACAAGCCATCATGCTTCCCTTGGGTGAGTTCCCTGTTAAGCAAAGTCAATAAGGTTTAGCCAAGAGTGTCACCAACTCAGAACATGACTAATTGGAAAGGATAGGATTTTTATTATTTCCACACCAGTACAATACCAGAAAGCTCTCCACATAACCTGAAATTGCTAAATTTCAAAATATTAGAGAATTCATAAGTAGAATCTCAAAATAATTTCTCCAAATAAAAATCAAAAATGATTCCTTTTTCTATAAAGATTTTCTCATAGCAATTTTTTTTATTGTGATAATAACTCTTTTTTCTTGGCTTTTCTTTCTTTTTTTTTTTTCCAGATGGGCATTTCAGTTTATTGCCTCCACTAGCCTGGAATTCAGTATCTAGTACAAGCTGATCTCTAACACCTGGCAATCTACTGCCTCTGGAATTAGAGTCCTTAGTCACCACAGTCAGCCTAATCATAATGTTGAATCAACTGGCATTCTGGTTTGTTTATCATCCCATGCAAATTAATAATAACACATGGGATTAGCTGAAATTTAAACTATCTTAAAATTCCTGAGTCATAAACATATTTTGAACAGGTGAATGACTCAGCAGATAAAGGCACTTGCTGCAAGCATGACAACTGAGTGCCACCCTGAGGGTCCACATGGTCAAAGAAGAGGACAGACTCCAGAAAGTTGTCCTCTGATCCTCAGGCGTGTGCTATGACATATATACTCAGGCACACACGCACAAATAAACAAATGTTCAAATGAAGAAAAGAAAACTGAGAAGATTTCATTAGTCCCAGCATGCGTAATGTCACTGTTTAGAGGTGGGTGACTTGTGTACCATAATAACTTCACTACCCTGGTTAAAGAGTCTACCGGAGACTTTTATGATTGGAAAAAGTTGATAAATTCAGCCACCCCAGCTATTACAAAATTTGAATAACCAAATTTACTACCCTGAATCATACAAAAACAATTGATATTTTACTATATAAAATATGACAAGGGTCTCAGCAAATGTGGTGACAGCAGACATCTGTATTTCTAAAAAGCTATAAGGATGGCTGTCAAATGTGCATATTTAGTAGTACTCAGACAAAAACCAAACAGATTTGTGAATCTTATTACAGCACTATAGAGCTATTAACCTCTTTAACTATTATCCTAGCTTCATAAAAGTTGTCTATAACGTATCCATAAACATACACTAATTTCTTCAGGAAGCCTTTTATACAGGACAGTTTTACTGCACTCTCGCGGCATCCTAGAAACAATGCTTGGTTACTGGATCTGCAGATGAAGGACTATATATCTTAGTACAAAGCCTTTCCCACTACTAAGAAGCAGGTGACATTCCATGCTGAGCCAAAGGCAGTATCCTCCAAGACTCTACCTATGTCCATATAATTAAATATGAAAAAGAATCCCTGTCAATTCAAATCACTCATTCAGAAATTTCGATGGACTTATATGAAAACAGCCTTACTCAACTTCAGTCAGCTCCCTGAAGAATGAGCACAACTCTTTCCTATAAAGTCCACATGGGCAGGGCTGCAGTCTAAGAACAGTAGGAAGTTTATTATGTCTCATACAGATGTGCCAGAGCTGAGCTTTGGCAGAAGCTGAAGTCGTGAGCTAAAGGCTCTAAGATCTTCAGTTCTTAAACAGAATACTATTCCCATGTGCCCTCAAACCAGTGTATTCTAATAGTCAACCCATGCTTTGTTTCAAGATCAGAAAATAATGAAAACTTTTAAGATAAAAAGGAATACTGATTTTCATACCCCAAACACACTATATATCAAATTTTACAGAGAATTCCTTCTTCTTTTATAAGTGTAGACTCTGAGTGAATAGGGAAATTTTAATCACCAAATGAACTTTTAGCCTTTACAACCAGATATTAAAGCTAACAAATCTTGGAGTTTCCCAAAATCTGGTTCCCAAAACTATAGCTCCCTTTCTGGTCCCATCCAAACACAAATCATTGTGTTCCTACATGCATAAGTGTGCTCATGTATTATTTCGGGGCCTGGAGAAAGTCAAAAGCTATCAGAATTTAAGTGGAAGATTCCAGACAAATACTTCTTGCCTCGTGACTTCCTACAATAAGCCAAAATTCATACTTGTGTCTGCTTCTACAGATCCTGAAAGCATAAATAGAGACTCTAATATGCACACAAATCAACCAGACATCTTGTTAAAATGTAGATTCTAATTCAGTAAGACTGGAGCTGAGTTCTACATTTCTAACAAGACAATGCAAGAAACTTCTCCCGCTGGTCTGGGGGCTCCACTCTGAGAAGAAAAGATCTCAATGTGCCCTGGGATTTGGCTCATTTCTTAGGTGTACCAGCAAAGGACTGACAGCTGTTCATAGGAAACCTCAGAACTGACTCCAGATGTCCTGGTGGGCCAAACTCATGGCTGCTGATGGGATTCTGAGAGGCTCCTTTGCCTACAATAGAGTTGTTGAGGGCCAGAAGCCCATCCCTTTCAATATTGCAGCAAATGGAGTAATCTAGTTCATGAGGCAACCCTGCTTGGTGCTACACCTGAGTGTTGGGAAATCACTTATGCCTGTTAGGCTGTAGTCATGTCTTTTTAACAGCCCTGATTTTTATTTTGACAAAGGCAGTGTTTCTACTTTTTGGTCCAATCTGAAGCCAGGCAGGTGGTTTATGAGCTCAGATTTCATGCTGAAATCTATGTGGGTTCTGGATATGGGGCAAAGAGCTCTTCTCGGTATACAAATCTTCTCCAAAATGTACAGCAAGGCTGACCCCTTCAGCTTCCAAAGATGTTTGTTTATGAAATATATATACAGAATACTGTTCTAAAAAAAATACTGCTCTAAAAAAATGCCTTACCTTGTATCAATCTAGGACAGAACATAATCAATACCTTCAATTCCAGGAACTGGCACTTCCTCCATAAAGGGTGAGACAGCAAATATTTTAAGTTTTATGGATAATATTATCTTTGTCATAATTACTCACCTAAGAACTACATCACAAAGGCTATTATGGACAGCATGTAAGCAAATTAGTATGACTAATATTTTATAAATTAAGTATAAGAATGGGTGGGATTTGACTATATGCATTGGCTTACAACCTCTGTCAAACCGTTCCACAGAGATAACTATGTAAGCATTCATCTTTCAGCCTCACACTCCATCTTCACAGCACACCATTTTAGAAGAGGATGCTTATTACTTAAGGGCACTCAGATAGGCAGTTAAGGTTGGTCTTTCTGTCAATGTATATACTACATCATTCTACTTATCGATATCTGTAAATACAATGAGGAACAAAACCAGTTTTTCTTTGTTTGGAGGGGCATGACCCATCAATAAAAATGATAAGACTCTTGGTAGCATTAAGATCAAGGGAAGGAGGTATATCATGAAGCTCCCCCCAGGACTCCCCAACTTTAAAGAGGTTCATATGAGAAAGCTTGAAACTGTGAAAATGTCGAGAAATGGCACAAAGACTAGGAAGTTCATGAGTGAACTACCCTTGGGTTGAAACACTGCCTTTTGGATAGAATGTGTGGTTCATGAAAGATAGAAAAGAGATGGTCAACACCAAAACATTAAGTTGGGAATGTGACAAGGCACCAATTATGATGTCATTTGAAGACTTGAGACTAATTGTAGATGGTAGGAAGAAGAGTGTGATCATTTTCTTAATCTAAGGACTCTAATCTAAACAGTGATGTTGTATCTAGAAAGAAAGAAAACTCACAAAATCTTCCAGGCTCAAAAATTAACTAACCACATTTATTTCATCTATATATTTTTTTCAGAAGTTAACCAATCCTCCTTATACTTGTAATTAAAAAAAAAATCCTTCAGGAGCAGGAGAGATGACTTAGTGGTTAAGTCTTCCAGAGGACCTGGGTTTGATTCCCAGCACACATATGGTGAACTACAGCCATCTGTGAGTCCAGTTTTGGGAGATCCTATCCCCTCATCTGGTCCCTGGAGGCTGTATGTATGTCTGCATACATAAATGCAGGCAAAACTCCCATATACATAAAATAAAATAATTTTTAAAAAATTCCTTCAGTAGAACTATTTGTAAAGCACATAATGGTGGTTAAAGAAAATTAAATGAGTGTAAAACAGCACATCTTGGCTTCTATTACAGAGAGAGAGAGAGAGGAGAGAGAGGACAAATAAGTATTTTAAAGTGTTTAAAGAAAATTAAAGACAACTCCACACCTCTCCCACTCACCATTTAATCTCACTGTCTGGTCCATATCAAGTCCTCAATACTGATTGCTAGATAATGAACAAATAAAATATGCTTAGAGCTGAATTCATATCTTTTGCTTACAATATTTTATCCATTATAAACATCTGCCTTACACTTTCAGATTCGGTGAATGTCCCAACGGAACATGCCGCCAATGTGACAGGATCTACCTTGGGCACACAACCTTTTCCAAATGACAGTGTGTCTCCTACAAGTAAGGACGTTTTCACACTACTTTTAACTTACATAACCTACTAATGCTTTAACTAACCTAGTGGTTAAAAGTAGGAGACTTGCGTGGTTCATGTCCTTCCTTGCTATGACATTTGACATAAATGAAGGTGCTGTTCTCATAGTTTCCAAGAGCTAACACTTGAAGTAGTGAGCAAATTGAAGTCAGTAAATATTCAGCGAGGAACTGAAATTCTGTATTCATTATTAAATAGTAAATTGGCAGTCCTACACAGCCATCTTCTCACTGGGGAGCTTTAAAAGTGGTTGCAAACAGGGAGACTGTGGGCCTAAAATAGTTTGAACATTTTATGTTTAAATTTGTCGGGCCTCAAATTAATTCACCAGGATGGCTAGTGAGTGCTGTGAGTGCAACCCTCCCATCCACAGCAGCATTAACAGTGGGAGCCATTGGTCAGTGTTGCTATGGTAAAGTCATGCATGACAGGGAGTCTCAGAAGTTGGCATTGATGCGAACAAGGCATAATCCTAATGCCCATGGCCTTTGTACATTATAGAGATCCATGGTGACCTCTGATTAAAAAAAAAAACTAACGTATATGTAGAGCAGAAGGATGGCTTTCATTTCATATTTAATTAAAACTATCAATTTTGCTTGAAAATGGAATAAAACAAAAGCAGTCCGCAGGAGTGAACAATTGCTTTAGCTGGTAGCCTTTTATACTTCGCCTAAGGTCACTGTCACACGCAGCTACCTTGCAGAAAGTGAGAAGCAGTTGGCAGGTGAAAAATGCTTGCAAATCACCCATCAGAAGTTTCACATCCAGGTTCTTGGTGTTTTAGAACACTGTCCCTCTCCTGCTCCCCCTCTCCTTCCTCTTTGTCATCACCCTTCTCTTTTTTTTCTATCTAGCACTTTCAAAGGCCAACAAATTACCACAGGCATTTTTCAATCAGCAAACATCAGCATATTCAACAACAACAATAATAATAATAATATCTTAAACCTCTGCAGTGCCCTATGTAGCATTTGTACATTGCTGTGTGAAAAATTACTTTGGTACTTAATGAATTATAAAACATCCCAAGTGGTTCCTGGAGCCTGGACTCTACAGATTAGCTGGACAACACTAAGGATTTTAAATTCAGTGAGTTTGAGTCATTGACTTAAGCGTCAGTCATCTGAAAGATTGGCTGGAACAATAGCGTGTACATCTGAACTCAAGCATGCTCTCAAAGTAAGACGCCTCAGTGCTCACTGCGTGGCCCTCTCAGTAGGACTGCATCTAATACAGCTGTTGGCTTCCCCCTGACAAAGTACTTCAAGAAATAATGGCTATAGAAAAGTAGCCTTTTAATGCCATTCTCTCCCACACTGCAGGTCACCTCTGCTTCGTTCTATCTGTTAGAAACAAGTATATTCTCAGGGGAAAGGCTGGCATTCCATCTCTGGAAGGGGAGAGTAGGAATTGTGATCAAATATAAGTCACTGTGCTGTATCATTTTAAATGTTCTTATATTAAATGCAGTGTTGTTTGTCCTTCTTTATTATTCGTAGTGGAGAGCACAAATATTCTTTCCCTTGTTCCAAGCAGGCCACTGAGACACTGAACATGATCAACCTAGTGGCAACAGAAGCTGTATTTATACCAGTCTGCTGATTCTGAATCTAGTTACATTAGATAACACTTTTCCCAACTAGTCTGACACTTGAAGAGACCAGACTAGATTTGTTTTGTCTTCTAAATTGTACCTAGATAGTATGTATAGGTGCTCATAAATATTAATTGAATAGCTCAACAAATAAAAGAATTGATAGACTATTATACTTTGAAATGTCATTTACTATTTAGAATATTACAGCAATATAATATTACATATAAGAACCATATGGTGTTAAAAATAATGGCAATTTTTATCTTGCCATCAGAAAGTTTGAAGCCCCACATGAGAGAGATGACATACACATGTGACCATAATTAAAAGCAGGAAAGTGAAAGGGGACCTACTCTATGGAATGGAAGTCTCCCAAGAAGATGGGTCAGGAAGTGCTATGCTTAAAGTTATCAGTGGTTCCTATGGGTTCAGATGATCAAAATGTTTTTAGGGGAAGGGGGATAAAAAGAGTGGTGAATGAGAGATTGAGAAAGAGAGAGAGAGAGAGAAAGAAAGAAAGAGATCTTGTGTATACCATATTCATTTTACTAGAGGAAGACCTTGAAAAATGTCTTAGAGAAAAGTTATGTTTGGGATCACTTTAGAAAGTATCAGTATATAAGCTTAGTCAAGGAGACAGCATCATGTATCAGGAAGGAAAGAAGGAGACTGGAGAAAGCAGACAAAAGAAAGCATTGAGAATACTTTCCATACTTTAAATAATATCTTTAAATAACATAACCATACTTTAAATAATGTCTGTGGTGGTTTGAAAGAAAATGGATACCAAAGGGAGTGACACTGTTAGGAGGTGTGGCCTTGTTGGAGTAGGTGTGGTCTTGCGGGAGGAAGTGTGTCACTGTGGAGGTGGGCTTTGAGGTCTCATATATGCTCAAGCCATACCCAATGAAGCAGACCACTTCCTGTTCCCTGCAAGTCAAGATATAGGACACTCAGCTACTTCTCTACCATGTAGTATCATGATTATAATGTGACTAAACTCTAAAATTGTAAGCCACCCCAATTAAATTTTTTCGTTTATAAGAATTGCCATGCTCATTATGTCTCTTCACAGTAAAAGAAACCCTAACTAAGACAATATCTTTGGTAATGGGACAGGCCCTCACTAAACACATTATTTTTAGAAGAACATGACTATATTTTAATTTAAAATATTTAAAAGAGAAAATAAGGTAACAATTCATTCACCGATTACTGGCATCAACCACTCTTCTACATACTGGCAAAGTGGCAACAAACAAAATAGAAAAATACCCTCCTGCCATTTACATCCTGACAATAATTCCTTCTAGTTGACTTGTTTGTGGAGTTAGCCAACATGTTAAGTGCTTACATTTGACCAAATACCACTTACATCTGTGAAGAAATATAAAACAAAAAATACAGAGCTGCCAGTTTAACAGAGAAAGCACAGGAAACTTATTTGTATGCATTGTGTGTGTGTATTTGTGTATGTGTGTGTGTGTGTGTGTGTGTGTGTGTGTGTGTGTGTGTGTGTGTATGTGTGTTAGTGGTGGTTCTCTAGTAAGATGACAGAACTGAGAAGTTTCCGGAGAAGTAGGACCTCCTTAAAGTAAGGTGCCATCACTTCAATGACCTAAGAACTTCCTTAGATCACAGTTTAATAATTTACCCTCTCCACAATGAGGGGCGATCTGGTAGTGTCTGGACAGATTCGGAGGTGACAGCATCCAGTGAGTAGAGGGGAAAGCTTCCCCCAAATATTGCATAACACAGGATGGCGCAGCTCTCATCACAAAGCAATATTTAGTTCAAATTGTTAACTGTACTGAGTCTGAGAGACCTGGCTTTAGATCAACCTCGGGTATAATTAGGATGGATATCCTTTGCTCTACAAAATCCCATTGAGAGCTCATCAAGATGGTGACTACAGATTACATTTGAAACAATTTTCTGCCTGATTATTGTATGCCAAAGATCATGTTTAAATCAGTAACTAGCAAGCATACCTCAAATGAACTTATCTGATTGGCCCAGTCATTGACTTACCCCCATTTAATGGCAGCAACCTAGAGGGCCATTGTAAAGATCTCATCATTGTTGACACAGAATCTTGTAGGAGCCATCTTTGAAGGCTTTTTTGTGGAAGGAGTCCATATTTGCCATGACACAGAAGTCAGCTTCAGAAGACTGTCTGTTGCTCTCAAGTACAAGGTGTAAGGAGATACGCAACTCCATCAGCATTACAAAGCTCCATGTCTGCCTGCAAGCGTGGCCTTCTCATGCTTGTACTCGATGACAGATGATCTTTAAAATAATCGGGGTGGGGTCCCGCACGAGTGCAATACTCTTTTGTTCCAGAAGGAGAACAGCATAGCTCAAACAAACAGGAAGAGCCACCCAGAGAAGTCTCCTTCCACTCCAAGAGAGTCCATTAATGTGTGATGCGTCCCAGCTGTCTTCTCAGTGAAGTTCAATGAAAAGATGGGAAGCTGACACAGCTAAAGCCCGGGTATAGCAAACAGAGACGTGTGGCAAGCTGAGGGCGAGGTAGCGGTGATGTAAGCTTAGAGGTACAGTTGTGCTCAGAACAGTGCTCTCAGGCTTGCAATTCATCGGCTACTCGTCATGCTGTGTAAAACAGGCCGCAGGGGCACGAACCCAGGCTTGGGTAATCGATCAAGACATTTATCCACTCGACAGACAACACAGTGTGCTTGCAAACATACTAGGGAATTTGTAAGGGGCCACATTACAGTGAAAAGGGACTCAGTGGCTCTGTTGTACAGAGCTTACAGCACTACACGAGTCTCATCTCTCTGCCCACTTTGGCTCTGCCTCCTATTTTTATGTCTCTGCCCGACCCTCTGTCCCATTAACATTGATTTTGATATTGAGCCCTCATCAATAACTTATCTGGTTCTCACCATCTGATTTCCTGCTCTGAACACTTAGAGCACAATACCGGGTCTGCTCTGACTCCAGCCCTTGGCCTGTTCCTCATGTGGTAACAGCTGGCCTGAAGAAAGCAGATGATCATGTATGGGAGACAGAGGGCAGAGGAATGAGTTGGGGGGGGTGCAACAAGACTAGAGACTTATAAATAAGTATGCCAGAAATGGATGGAGAACAGACTCAGGAAATGCATTGTTGGATAATATCAGAAGGAAGACGCACAGACAAGCATCAGCAGGTCAAGACACTGGGTTCTAAAGCAAGGGGGTCCCAGAGAGTTGAAGGGAGGTAGAGGATGTTGCTGATTTGGGTGTGATGGCAACTCCATTAGTTTCTAATGTTACCATAGATAGACATGGGAAAGGAGCAAGGCAGGAGAGAGAGCTAGGGTGTGGCTTAGAGGCAGAAAGCTTGACAGACATATGCAGATCCCTGGGCTCATCTCTCCAGCACCATTACTATCACCACCACAACCAACCATGACAGCAATGCTCAGAGTGCCACCGTGAGCATGCGTAGGTTTGGGGAAGGCTGTGTGCAGTCTAGGAAGAGGGATCGGCTCAACTGGAAAAAGATGCAAAATGGGGCTTCAAATTATTATCCTTTTCACATTCTCTAAACTTTATTATTTAAAAAGTGTATTACTTATTTAAAGATTATACACTGAAATTAACCAGACCCCCAAACTAAAATTGTCATCTTAAGCACAGATGTAAATAAACTGAAGGCACCCTTGAGGAGAGAGGCGGGAGTTATCATAAGGACTGGGCGGGGGAGAGAGGTGTGATGGGGCCAGGTGAAGATGAGATAAACCAGGGTGGGTTTAGAGTGAACTGGATGCCAGCAGTCTCTGTGGCTTCTCAGCATATGAGGAAAAGGAAAGAGAAAGTGATGTGTGTGGAATGG
The DNA here is from genome assembly GCA_004026605.1 of Ondatra zibethicus. Classification (NCBI taxonomy): domain Eukaryota; kingdom Metazoa; phylum Chordata; class Mammalia; order Rodentia; family Cricetidae; genus Ondatra; species Ondatra zibethicus. Next base: position 76,925 of record PVIU01002665.1, read on the forward strand.
GAGCTGCAAGAGCAGGCAGCCCGAAGACAGGGTGATGTTGATTTAAAGCAGCCTACATTGATGGCAGCCTCAACAAGGCATTTGTAGAAATGGAGAGTCATATAGCGGATCCTCACCAGGATTGCCTGACTAAATACAGGGACAAAGAAAGGCTTTGAGAACACTGTCACACAAGTGCCTTCCAGCTTTCTCCTAGCAATTATCTAACCATTTTTTTCTTCACTGACATGGCTGTGTCACATAGCTGAATAGTGTCCCTGATATTTGTGGAGTTCTCCCAGTGTGTCTGGGATTATTCTCAACTATAAATACATTGTTTCATTTCATTCTGCCAATAGCACAAACTTGAAGTGTTATTACCACCCACTTCACAGAAAAGAATACCGAGAAAAAAGAGATTAAATGGCAAAAGCAAAGTCATGCAGAAGGATGACAAGCCAGAAAGGAGCCTAGGTAGTCAGACTACTACCTCTGCCAGTACAAATACCTTTTATGGTGGATAAATCCCTGCTCATTTGAAGTTGTTATTGTGCCTGCTCACACAGAACGCCTGCATTAATCTTTCTCTTTGCTGGACCAGAGGTTCCTGAGAAATTCAGTCTCCAAGAATGGAACTCACATCTCCTTCGTTAGAAATAATTCAGAGGAAAGGGTGCCCTTCCGTGCTCTGCATCTTCCCAGCGCCCTTCCGTGCTCTGCCTCCTACAACCATCTTAATACAATCTTTGTCGTAGGTACGGCTCTACATCATCCACACAAAAATGCCATGCTCTCTTTTAGTTCTAGAAAATCCCGAGGCAGCAAGGCAGCTCAGAGGGTGGGGTAAGTTTTGAGAGTCAAATCTCTTCTACTCTCCATCCCACAGACTGAACTCAGGTCACCTGGATCGCATAGTAGGCCCTTTTACCCGCTGAACAATCTTGCCAGCCCCAGATGACCAATTTTTAAGACTACTAACAATTATCATGTCTACAGCTGTACCACATACGTGGAGAACTCTGCCTTGCTTTCTGTTGTCTTCGTTGAGTTAGTCTTGAACTCCTTTCAGACCAATAATCTGGTGGTATATGGTTCTCTTACCCCTTCATTTAACATGTTAGACAAGCCTTCTTTGTGACTAGAGTTTTGGAGTGTTTGTAGGACAACACGTGTCTCCTTCACGCCAGCCTGAAGGTCAGTTTACACCTCAGCCTGACCTCTGGGACTGATAAGGCTCATTGGAACGTGTCAGTATGGCCCAGATTCTCTTAAGCTCGAGTCTGCCATCTCAGTACCGCCTTTAAAGGCCCTATGTGCTGCGGGGGGAGCTGATGGAGAGTAACTCCACGTTTGTGCAGGAAATTGGCAGATTGGTCCAAGTACATCCAGTAGATGCTATAGAGATGCAGTGGAAGGCTGAGTGAAAACACTGTGATATGGAAAATAATTTAATTTTCAGGCAATATCCCTGGAATACAAGGGAAGTCTTGGATGAGTTGGCCTGACTAACCACATTGTTCTGACTGAACTTGCAAAACTCTTTTATTCTTGTACTTGGCTTATTACATAAGCTGGACTGGGTAGCAAAAAAAAATTATTTTCTCCATCATTCTCTGTTCAAGTGAGCTCTGTTGAATAGTCTCTTGGCCTCTGGAAGAAATTTCAGACAAATTACTTGGCCCTTTGAGGGGTGATTTTCATATAATAAATGTCGTCTGGTCTTTTTCAGCCACTAGAACAGACATATATCAATAATTTAAAAGTCTTGTCAAATGTAGTGCCGAAACTTGAAAAAAAATTAATTTAGTCCAGAATTTCTCTTCTCTCCCTTACGCAAGCATGGGTCTGCCTTGGCTGCAGAAGGCTGACATGTATTGGTTTTGTGCTTTATGTCTGTGTGAGGCGAAGACAAGGAAACAGCTCCGCGATGCCCTGGTCTGACTCCAGCCTTTTGTTCCTGGCTTAGACCTCCCTCAGGGAACATGGAGAACAGAGAAGACAGAGGAATAAGTAAGAAAGGGCTTCCTTTAACAGGCTAGCTCTAATCTAATCTAGGCAGTTTAGGCTATGAAAAATAAAACTGGCCACTGTCATCTCATGGATGTGTGGGCAGTTGTCTTATACAATTTTCAAAAAGTTACCAAACTGGGGAACCACTGGAATTTTACCCATCTATGCTTTCTCTGAGAAGCAGGGGGTCAGTCCCCAGGAAAACGAACAAGGATGTAGGGTAAGAAGCAGTTAACACCATGGCGTGTGGCAACAGCCAGGACTAACTTTTGTAGAACATGCTTCTGTCCTCTCCATTCAACCCAGACTACATGAATATCTATAGAAACTCTAAAAAAGTACCGCTTCCCTTCAAGTGGGACATATTTAAAGAGTTAAAGTGAAATGGACTGGAAGGCTTTAAACCTCGGCTAACCTCATGGAAGGTTCTGAGTTAGTGTAAACAAAACAAATTGGATGAAGTGGCTGCTTATTTTTTTTTTCCTGGAAACAGCAATCATGATGATGTATGTCTGAACGCTTGCAGAATTTAATAACAGTAAGTCTTCGCATTGAATGAAAAATAAACAGCCAGGAAACACAGCAATCAACTCTCTATCATTTGGGTTTTCGTAATTTTTGCCTATAGCGTGTGTCATAATGTAAAATCAATTATTAGAAAGCAAGAGATTTTAGTGTGCTGGGAGGAGGTCTTAGCCTTGAAACCAAAGAAACTGAAGTAAATGCCCCATTCACATGCTGAGAATATTACCAATGTGAATGGTTCAAAACTGTAAATAAAATTCTTTTTAAAATTCTCTACTGCATGTAGAGACAATCAGACATGATCACGTCTTAAAAAATATCATTTTAAAATTTTGATAATTACAGACATGTATACATACAATAAGTTTTAATCCCTTACCCCTTCCCCAACTCCCCCAGAGTTACTCCTTACCCCTCACCCCTTCCCAACTCTGTGTCCTCCTTTTTTGCTTTTCCATTTGAGTCAGCTGGTTCCAGTCTGTGTACTCATGGTTGTCCCATCACCCACTGGAGCCGGGTCAACCCACCAAGGGCCACGCCTTAAAAGAAAACTCAATAAGCCATGGATTGTCAACCTCAGCTGGAGGCGAAGGGTAAATAAGCCCTTGCTCCCTCCATGCACAAATGCTGATTGGTGTAGGCAGCCCCAGCCCCTGTGAGTTCATGAATATGGCAGTCCTGTGCCCAGACACCATCTCTTCCAGTCACGGAATCTCCAGGCCAGGTTTTAGAATGGGATCCCTTTTAGAAACCATTTCAAACTCAAAGCCGTGAGAAAGAAACAATGCTGCCGCCAGTAGCCTGTTTGATCCCCGCTCTCCTGTCACAGTTGACCCTGGGGATATATGTGCCTTTCACAGTCTCAGAATCAGATCAGAATCACACAGAGGAAAGACCAGTCATGCCTGAAAAGTAGCAAAGATCCAACGCTGGGAGAGGCAACTACCACAAGATTACTAAGCCCCGGAATGCAGGGAAGTTTCCACCTGTCCTTCCCTGGCCCAATTCTCCCATGGCATTCCTGTCTGAGAACATATAGGTTTACATGCTGTCAGATTTGGATTCCTTATTTGATTATCTGTCCCTTTCATGTCTCCTCTAATCATTCATGTCTCCTCCATGAACGTAGGCTGTAGAGGAGCAATATTCCAGATCTCAAGGTCAGCACCTAAGAGATACAAGCCCTCAAATATTTGTTGGACAAAGAGTACCTGCAGGGGATTGACTGTGACTGTTAAGATGGAGCTGTGGCATGTGAGTAGACCTCAATCCTGAGCCATGGTGCAAATCCGCAGGAAGGAGAGTGGGTTGAATTTATTTAGAAAACAACTGTTTGACCAGGTGGATTAAGCTCTACTTCTCTGTGGTTAATAAGGCCCCATAATAAATGACTCATTCTTTCAGTGATCTATGCAAAGTTGTACAGGCCAAGAATGATAACAAAAATCAAGCAGAAGACCAGTAAACCTGACACCACATTGTGAGTGGATAGACAGGCCGGGTTTTGCTGACTCTTTTGTTTCCTGGGGGTTCCTGTGTTCTAAGCCCTTGACAAATGCCAGAATTTTGCCTGTGAAAGATGTTGAGTTCTGAATGAGTTCAAAAACATTTGCATAAGTCAGTACACCTGACTGAGCTTAGGTCCTACCCACCCCAGGTCTTCCCTTTCTGATGCTGCTGCCACCTAGTCAAATCTCCAAGTAGCATAAGGCATCTCCTAAAAGCTCCCCCGTAGGTGGCAGTTTATATGGTGGAATGCATGACATTGCATCTCTTTGGACTTCACCAGCCCGCTGCATTGAGGAAACATTCGCTGTGGACATCCCTGCATGTGAACTACTTGTAAACCATGCACCAATTTATTTACCATACACATTTTTATTCAAAAATTTCATTATTCATTTTATCCAGGGCTGGAGAGATGGCTCAGTGGTTAAAATAATTTTTCTAAAATCAAGGCGCTCGGGAAGCTGGCACACCATTCTCTACTCAGAGCCGTGTGAGTAAACACAGTCCGCGGCTATAGTACTGCAAGGGTGCTGTTGAGGACATTGTACCACTTATACAACAGTCATCATACAAGAACTTGGAAAATATTTTTCTCAACCATGATAAAAAGAATAACTCTCCAAAACTGACTTACTTATTTCTTTTAATACACATCAATAAAATAATATACTTTGTTTCTTTCCTATCATTTGGCCTAGAAAATTCCAGCGAATGTGGGACTCTATCTGCTAAAGGAACAAAATATCAAGAGATGCACACTGTGTTCTATCCCTATTCTTGTTTCAACAGAATAGGAATAAAGTTTCCTTAACTTTCCCTGTTTCTTCCACCCTTATTTCCTCGTTTTAGTCACTGTTTCATTTCCTTTGAGTGTATTTACTTAAGCCACCTTAGGTGTGTGTGGGAACTAAGGAGAAATACACACACCGAAAATAGACTAAAAATGTGTCTCCTGAGAAGAGGCAGACAAGTTTTCAACAGAGTGTGGTGGGATGCTCTTCTTCCTTCATCTGTCTTGCCTCCTCTCCAGAGAAGCATTCATGTTGTAAGCAAACATGAGCCACATTTTCATTTGTGGCCAGGGAGACAAAAAGGAAGAAAAGGGTGTGTTGTAAAGAGGGAGATGACTTTGTAAGCTAAGAATTTAAATAAATGTGAAAATATATTCTTATGAAAATTCATTGTCAGCTAAAAATCAAAGTAAATATGAAACCATAGTTAGCAGGTGAAAATAGTTTATCCTTATGAAAATACACTGTAAGGTAAATTTTGTGAAGCAGAAACCTTGATTTCACTTATTGCCACAACCCTAGCACCTAGAATAGTGTTCGGTACAAAGCAGATATTGAATCAATATAAGTTTGGAAAGTGAATATATTAGATTTGAATTTAGGAGAACTGTGTTAGTAGCAAAGGAATGATTTGAATATTTGCTGTGTAATCTGTTCAGGTTTTTTCCATATTTAAAATGAAGCCATTAGATATGTGCCTTCTTAGATTCCTCCCAAAGACTCTCTTGTTTACTGTCATCATTAAACATGTGACTATAAATACTTACAGCAATTTGGAAATTTTGTTTTAAAAACAGGATATCCAGGTACGTCTTCAATGGCCATTGTAGATAGGGATGTGTCCACACTGGATGCAGCTTCCCAAGGAGAGTAGCGGGCTTTTCTCCCGTGCTTCATGTTCAGCAACTCATCATCTTACTACTGTATCTAAAACCTTGAAGTTTGGGAAGAGGCTATGTTTTCCGGCTGATTTAGAGTTACCCTGCAGTGACTATACAAGGATGTGATAATCGCTATCATCTTAACAGTAAACTGTGATGGCATGCATTACAATATACCTTTCATTTGTCAAGGGATTTTAAGGTAATATTAAAGTAACCCAGTTACAAGGTTAGAAAAAGGAAAACCACCAGGAACAAGTTGACATTAAACATGAAGCACAGAGTGTCAAACCTCAGAACAGCCAGTATCTGAGTAGGAAGGACATTTCACATGTCCTCAAAGTCACACAGATTAAAAACAGTACGTCAAAGCAAAATTAAATTACAGTTTCATAAGAAAAAAGTTGGATTCTGAAAATAATTTTATCTTTCAGCCAGAAATTCCAGCATGACTACTAAAGGCTTCAACTATCTCCAGACATCCAGTGGGACAGCCAGCAAAAACTGTTGAGTATATCGTGGGTCCCTTTGTGTCTTCTATTCTGTCACCCAGCACATGTATTAAACAACCACCATGTCCTATGTTCATAACCATATTCTTGAAAACTTATAAAGCATCTACCATGTTTAAAGTACTGTTGCAGATGATTAGAATACATATATTAACAAGATCTAAGTTCCAAATTTGCTGTGAGGAGAGACAGACACATGGTAACTAATGATACAAGGAAGAAAACTCAATACACAGACATGAGAAGCATCAAGGGAGGACAGCAGGGGCTGCTATGGTAACTGGGAAATTATCTTGAAAATGAGGAGCCAAAAATAAGATGTGATGGTACACACCTGTTGTAAACAGAGACTGTACTTTTGTTTTCTGACCACCCAAACCCAAATAATCACACACAAAACTATATTAATTACAACACTGTTTAGCCAACACCTCAGGCATATTCCTAGCTAACCCTTATATCTTAAATTAACCCATTTCTGTTCATCTGTGTATCGCCATGAGGCTGAGATTTACTGGTAAGGTTCTGGTGTCTTTCTCCTTCAACAGCTACATGGTGTCTCCCTGACACCACCTTCTTTCCTTCTCTGTCTCTGCTTAGGTTTGCAGCCCTGTTTTTCTCAGTGAGACATTCTCATCTTGCTTCCTTAACCTGTAATCCCAGGATTTGGGGATATGAAGATAAAGGATCATGAGTTCAAGAACTGGCTACACAGCCAGTTCAAGGTCATCTTCTGATGCATAGGTAGTTCTTGGAACTGCAGCCTTCTAGAAGGAGTAGGAGGGGGAAGAATGGGGTAGAGAAGGGGGAATGTGATAGATAGAACCAAAAACTAATGAAGATGTCAGACCAAGTTCTGAACACGTGTAGAAAATGCAAACTAGCCAGGATATGTGTATCCATAATAAAAATAAAAGAGAATGAACTCCCACCCCTAGCTGAAGAGCTATTGACAGTTTATGGCTGCTAGGGAAGAGAGGCTTGGTTTCCTTTAAGGGTGTGGTCCCTGACAGGTTGACCATGTTCTCGTGAGTGGCCCCATACTCATGCATATATGGGCAGCACTAATTAGACTCAGTGAGTTATGGGTGGCGGGGAGAGAAAAGAAGGAGTAAGGTAGATATATGATAAAACATAGATAGATGATAGATAGAGAGACAGACAGACAGACAGATGGACAGACAGACAGATAGTCAGATAGATTGAACATGAAAGGAGTGCATGTTGGGGAGAGTCCAGAAGGAGCTGGAGGGACTCAGGGAGAGAATATAAACAAAGTATACTGTATACATGCATAAAAGTCTCAAAGAATAAATATTATATTTTTTTAAACAGAAGAGACAGTCGAAGGCAATGTAAAGGCACCACTATAACTTGAAACCATGCCAACTGCAAGGACCACCTTAGTAGATATTAACAGCCTGCAGAGGACACATACTACCTCTGTGTGGCAGAAGACAAAGAGCTGATAGGGGAGGTCACATGTAGAGTAGAATAAAAAGAAGCAAGGACATCGCTGGCCTAAAGTTCAAAATCAGACGTAACTGCTGAGCTCATCTTTACTCGCTGGCTCGGTCACTGTGTCACTGGAAGTCTGACCCAGGAAGTGAGACAGAAAAAAGAATTTACATTTACAGGCCTTTGTAATATTATTTATTGCTTTTATCACTTTGGTGGACCTCAGGCCCAAAGTTAGATTAATCACAATCTTTAATTCATCACATACTTTCCTCATTAGCCAATAGAATACCCTTCATAATTTAACATAGTCCTTTTGTTAAATATAGTAATAATTGATATCTATGTTTAAACTCAGCACCCCAAAACAGGGGATGAAAAAGCAGTGCTCAGAAGGGGGAGCATTAAATGAGAGGCACAGATCAGTGGGGTTTAGACACAGAACAGAGGTAGCATGGCAGATGATGGTGAAAAAGGAGGGACTTTTCAGTCAACTTACCTGAAATATTATTTTTAAGAAAAGTATAAAAGCGTTCAAATGGACTTTTATACTACACATTATACAGAAGCAAACTGCATATAGTTTAAGACCTATTTTGATTTTATAAACTATATTTTAAAAAACTTACAAATAAACAATATCCTCATACATTAAAACTAAAAAGATCAAAGTCTGTGCAATTCAGTGAACTTCTTTACAGCTAAAATAAGCATAGTTTAAGATCTTGATGTAAAAATGCAAAAATTTAAATATGAAATAAAAGTGTGGTTTTTGTACTGGCTCTAAAAGGATTGATAACTTACATGGAATTAAGAAATCTGGTTCATGAGAAGACAATTTTCTGTTGTTGTTGTTTTTCGATACCGGGTTTCTCTGTGTAGCTTTGGAGCCTGTACTGGTACTCACTCTGTAGCCCAGGCTGGCCTCGAACTCACAAAGATCCGCCTGCCTCTGCTTCCCGAGTGCTGGGATTAAACACATGCGCTACCACCTGGCAAGAAGACAATTTTTAAAAAAAAAAAGTTTTAAAAGGAAGTTCTACTGTGGGGGAAGATATTGACCACATATTTCATAACTGAAAGGACTCAATACCCTTGCATCTGTGTAAGGAGGGATTGGGGAAATGGCCCAGGGGGAACAAGTGTTTGCCCAGTGCTGTGGAGGAGAAAGGGGACCTAAAGACAAGAAGATTGCTGAGGCTTGCCAGCTCCAGTTTCAGTGAGGGACTGTATCTCAGGGGAATGAGGGAGAATGTGATAGAGCAGGACAGCTGGCTGACATCCTTCTGTGAGAAACAAGATCCTCAACTCCTTAACTACAAACTCAGGAGACTAGCAAAAGTGAAACAGCTTTTGGTTCTACAGAAAGGACACCAACATAGAGAAGAGACAAAAATGGCTGGCATGTTGATTTGGCCTGAGACAGATAGTGGTTTTAAAGTCCCTGATCCCAAGAAATTGCTGCCCTCAGACTGGTACTCTAGTGAGTTACAGTCTTTACACTCTACAAGCGTCTTATTGGTTCAGGATGCAAAGCCTTACCTGATAAACATCCTGGGGCTTGAGACTACACCCTTTTCTGAATAAGGATATCTGCCCTGCAGTCACGAAGCAGACTGTCTGCCACTTTCCAGCTCTCAGGATGTTGAGACTAGCCCATGTCAGTCCCAGCTAGGGCAGAAGGGAAGCCTCATACTTTCTGCTTATCTGTGAGTCTTTGATGAGCTAAGCACACTTTGTACTGAAAATTTACCATAATGATTTATTGCTTACATTTCTTTGGCTTCTGCTTGCATGTATATGGGTGCATGCATGCACACACATACATCCACATGCATGTACTACACAAATACATACAGAGAGAAAGGAAAGAGAGGGTGTAAAGAATGCTTGCAGCTCAAAACAACAACAAAACAAAGGAAAATAGAAAAAGTACGTAAGGAAAGCTTAGAACTCAACAACAAAAGCCAATAAAAAATGGAAACAACCCTTCATTTCAAACTATGAAACACACCTTCTTAGAAACATCTAAAGAGTTGTTCTGTCTCTCTAGGAATCAAGAAAGGTAAAGAAAAACTGAAATCAGAGTCACTTTTTCTGCATTGTCATTGCCAATTGCTATGTTGTAATTACAACTTATATATGCTGTTTATGTGAACACATGTTACTCTCTCTTCCCACGGCTCAGGCATGATGTGTGAAAAGTTGAGCAGGAGCCAACCCTACCCAACAATCTTCTTCCTAGTTATAGGCCCTCTCCCACAATCTACTGTGCACAGAAGGAATGAGCATAAATACTGGCATAAAACTCCATTTAAGCAGCAAAATTATGAATACTCTAAATGACAGTGGTCAAGAGAACAGATAAGTTGCTGTATATGCAAAGAAAATATTATAGAGGAACAAAAGATGAGTGGAGAATAGCCATGTGTAGCAGTGTAAATAAATCTTAATCAATCTGTGTTCAGCACAAAAAAATTCCAGGGGAAAACATATATTCTAATTTTTAAAAATAAAATATGTAGCCTGATGTGGTGGCTACATCTGTAGTTTCAGCACTCTAGGGACTGAAACAGGAGATTAACCATGAGTTTGATGCCAGCATGGTTTACATAGTGAGTTTCAAGTCTACATGAGCTATAGATAAGATTCTATCTCAAAAAATAATTAATTATAAAGAATATAATTTAATATACAGATTAGTCACGTGATAACATTCAGAACAGTATTGTTAGAAACTTTAAAGGACAGGACAAATATACTGTTATTTATAACAATTCAAAATCTATGTGTATGGATAAAAGTGCGACAATATTAAGGGAAGAGAATAACCATGCATGCTAGGCAAGCACTCTGCCTCTCTACCAAAATGAGCAATTTTCTCAGCCTCTTGTCGTATCTGTTTATGTTATTATATCATGCTGTGCTGGGGTTAGGGACACAGACAGAAGAAAGAAGGAAGAAGAAGAGGAAAGGAGGAAGGGAAAAGAAAGACTGGAAATATTCTTGCCATCCTGAACATCAGCATGAGGTAGGGCAGAGAGGTTATTGATATGTTTTTAGCCAGATAATAGGTTTCCCCGCTGATGCAGTAAACCAGATCAAGCCAAATTACAAGTATAACAACATGCTTGTTCAGAACAAAGCAACTCCCGGGTAGGTTCACTGGTCTCAGGGAACAGGCCAGAGAAGTTCACCTAGGAGAACTTAGGTGACGGATGATGGGGTGCCAGCCAGCAGATGGGAATGTCCCCAAGTGTGGCCAAAGGCTAAACCCTGGGCCGGCACTTGGGTAGGCTGGTCATATCAGGAAAGTGGGCTGGACTGGCTGCCGGCAAGGCAGAGCTGAGCTTTTGCTTCCATTCCTTTGTTTAGAGATTTCAGTGTGGGCAGGGCTAGGGGGAGTAGAAAAGTAGGAGTTTTCCAGCTTGTGCGGGGCAAGCCGGAAGCTCCAACTGGACAGTTATCCAAAGCAGTTTCTAGCTCAGAAACTAGGAAACAAAGATTCCCATGCAGCTTAGTCTTGCCTTACAGTTTACGCAGTGCTGTAACATCTAGTATTGTATTCTTAGTCTCTTTGATGCAGTTCATAGTGAAATGAACTATTATGATCTTTCATATTTTCTGTTCTTAACCATTTGAAAACTTCATTTGTCCAAGGACACCTCATCAGTGTTCTTATCCTAAAATGGTCTCCTAGACAATAAGGTCTAGGAAGGGACTCTGACATCCATCGCACAAAAGATGTCTTACTGGCAGTGAAGACTCACCTTCTCAATACCGCATGAATAAGATGTGACCATTTTCTCTCCATAAGTTTAAAAGAAGAAACAAACAAACAAAAAAAATCTCCTGCCGGGGGTTGCTCTATTTATAATCATTCGCAGAAATCCATTAGAATCTAACAAGCTGAAATTGAATGCTCACTCCTCAACTGTTTTGAAACACATTGCTGCCAGTTGAATTGGGCTGTATTGCGACATGTAATATTGGATGACGCATTTGGCAAGATTCAGGACAGGCGTTGGTAATGAGATTTTTGTTTCTCTCTCTCCTCAATATGCTTATTTCAATTGATTTATGAAGTGCTTATGAGCAGAAAAAGAATGATAATGGGTAGATTTCTGTGTGTCTGGGTCCTTCGCTGCTTGTGAACATGGTCTTGGGAGATTCACTTTATGGGCCTCATGCATATTTAAATACTTCTGCCACTTTTATTGCATTGCATTTATCCTCATTTATAAGAATGTTTGAACACAGTCTTTTGCTGTCATTTTGTGTATTACCTTAACGAGATCCAGGCTGGTATTAAAAGACATTGGAATCTAATCCTACTTCAGCCTCCAAATTTCCCAGGATCCGGAACCAAAATGTGTATTTTACTTTAAGCGCCTATGCATTGGGAACAGTCTGCCGGGGACACCTTCATACCCCAGTGGGTGAAGTTAATGACATCTTGGAAGACATTTTCACCCCAGTGCTCAGGTCATCAGGCGGTGGAGAAGAAAATTGAATCTTAATTACTTTCTTCCTGATTTCCCTTGCCAGTTTACCTGGTCCAATGAAGCTTGAGGCTACATTGAAACCAGTCAATGTGAGGTAAACAAGCAAAAAAAAGCACTTCAGGTCCTCAGAGGCCGGAAGCCTCTGGCTCAGCCAAGTACATCCATACATGACATTTTCATGTTCTGGGCCTCATAATTACCATTACTGACCTTAAAAGGAAATTTTATTGTTTTGGGGTTTTTGTTTGTTTGTTTATTTTGGAGGCACTGTCTTTATTGGGCTCACACCAGGAGTCGTTAGTCTTGTGGACCTCAGTGAACTTTCTGACTTGCTTCTGCACGTTCTTTTCTGCCTGTGTCTGTAGCCTCAAGAACTGCTTCCTCCAGTAGTGGATCTTCGCCTTCTCCTTCTGTTTCGCCTCCAGAATGGCCGTCATCGCCTGGTACTTCCACCGGACCTCTCCAGCCAGATGCCCCAGGTAAGCAAACTTCCTCACAGGCTTCTGCCACACAACCTTGAGGACAGCAGGGACCACCACCTGCTTCTTGTCGTAAGGCCAAAGGATCCCATACAGCACCTTGAGGCATTCCAGGGCAGCGAGGCGTCGCTTGGTCTTGTGGGGTAGCATGCCTCAGACAATGCATCAACCAAACTCAGCTGGGGCTCATAAGTGGTAGGAGCCTCCAGAGGGGTTGGTGTTCATCAGCTTTCGGAGAAAGTCAAAGTACTTTAACTTGTTTCTGTAGAAATTTCCAGAAACATCAGTGCCCGCTCAGCGCACAACCACCATCTTCCAGCCCCATAGTACCTGCGGGGTCACAGTGACTGTGAGGCCATTCAGCACTAGAACCTGCCCCTTCGCCATCTTCACCAGCCACCTGGGAGACTTTCGTGTTCTTAGACCATGAATCAGTTAACTTTCAAATGTTATGACCCTTTCTTCAGTTTTACAAATGTGTGTGTGTGGTTTCTTTTTTTTACTCTGCCCCTAGTCCTGGCTAGAATTTTTCAGATTTTCAGATTCCTGGTATTCGTAAAGTTTAATGGTTGCACAGTAGGCTCTCTATGTTCCTTAGGCAAAGGGAGCTGAGGAGGCCAGATGCCAACTGTGACGGGAAGATTAGGCGTGAGGATCAGGAGGTCCAGACTCTCCTGTGCTATGCAGTGAGAGCCTCTTGCAGACCTGGAGAGGGAAGAGGCTGACAATGAGGACCTGAGAGACAGTGGCACCAGGATCACGCCACGTCAGAACCTGAGGGAGCTGCCAATGATCCCTGCCATCCCTCTGCCCCTGTTGGTCCTGCTGTCTAAACTCAGCATTTCTGTCCACCACTTCTAAAGTCTTACCCTCAGCTCATATCTCCCTCCACGCCCTTGCCTCTAAAGCACTGTCTCTTCCCATCTGCTTCCTCTGAAGTTAGCCTCAAGAGAAAAATGTTACTTCTCTGATTTAAAAGTCGACTTTTTATTAGAATGCCATTTCCTCTGGCCACGAAGACTGTGAGTGGCATCTCATGTTTGCTGTTGGGAACCTTGTGATGGTTCCATCTGTGATATCTGCTGGTCATGGCAAAACTGGGCACAATAGTTATCACCACTCTGTGCATTCTGGAGAAAGGCATGATGCTATATCCAGACATATTCTTCTTGATAGGAAAAGCCGAGCAGAAGGCAGACCACCCAAATCCCTGTATCTGCTCTCTGGATATTCTTTGCCATCTCTGACATTGTTCTGGGGCAAAAATCAGGGACTTAAGAATACTCCCTTATGGAAGCCTCAACCGAAAAACAGCTCATGGAAAATCTATTTCCAAGCCAAGCAGAGTGGGATACATGCCTATAATCCTAAAAAAAAGCTAACAGGAAGACCAAGAGTTCTAGGTCATCCTAAATTACATATCAAGTTCAAGGCCAACATGGAATTCATGACCTTGTCTCAACAGTAAAAATAGGGAAAGTCTTCTATATGTATAAATATGATGCAAAAATCTCCCAAATACTCAGTAGACATAAACAAACCTGTAAGTGCGACAGAAATTATCTGCAGTTTCATCAAAAGAGCTACAGACATTAGAATAAAGTATGACACATATAGGAAAATGCTTATATGCCAGCTTGAAAGAATAATTTTAAAAAATTAAATATAAAAATATTTTTAAAAGAACTGCAAAAATTCTGATAATAATGGACTTCGATATAATTCTAAGTATATTTAACTGCAGTGGGAAACAGTTGCTAATATGCCATCATTTCCTAGACAACCGTCAACAGTACTTAAGTGAATAGGAAAAGTTACTGTACCTAGTGAAGAAAAGTAGGATGCGCTAAGATCTTTAAGCCCTTCCTGTAGATAAGGAGTGCCCTTTCCTGCCGAGCAAACTACCAGGAGCCACTCAAGGAAGGAAACAGGAATGTACTTGAGATGCTACGACAGTCTCCCTGTGTTCACAGTTGCGGCTGATGCTGGTTTCGTACAAGAGAATGTTATTGGCTACCGTGCTGTTTGTTATCCCCATGTCAAAGCCATGCTCGGTATGGATTTTGATGAAAACAGATGCTCAAAAGACTTAAAGGAACATTAACTTATGTATTTAACAAACATGATGAGGCCTCAACACAGACCATTTCCATCAAACCAAGAACTCAGCATCATTCTGCTTGGAGACTCCCTGAGAGATTGAAGGATGGAAAATGGGATCGCTAAGAATGGGGTGTTTATAAGGGGAGACTGAGTGAGCTTTCAGAAAACTGTTGGTTAATGAAAGATAGTTCACTGGAGGTAACCAATTCTATCTTGCAGAGAATTCTAACCACAAGCATGCTTCAGGAAGACTGCTCTCTTTTGGGAGCAATCAATATAAAAGCTACTCATAGGGGCTGGAGAAAGGGCTCAGTTATTAAGTGCTTGCCTTGCAAGCAGGAGGACCTAGTTCAGACTCACAGAATCCATGGAAATACTCGTGGGTATGCAGCCTGCCTGTAGTTCCAGCTCGGGAAGGAAAAGACAGGGGTCACCCACCCCAACATGCTGACTAACTAGAACAGCCACATTGAGAGATCATACCTCAGTAAATAAGGTGAAAGAGTGATTTAGGGTGACTTCGTAATGAAATCCCAAATCTCTGTGTGCATGCCCATGTATGCATGCATCCACATGAACATGTGCCTACACCACACACAGACACAAATACACACAGAAGTGAGCAAAGAAAAAAGAGAGTCGTCTCCTTGTCTTACTAAAAGATTTCCTAACATATTTTTGTATTGAAATTCCTCCTTTACTCATTTTAAGTTTTTAAGACATGTCGAATCAAATGGGAGTTTCTTTCTCTTCACTTCTCTCCCTGCCACTAAATTTTTTACTGCATGTAAAACAATAACTCATAAAGCAGAAAAGAAAATAAGTCAGATTGGGGGCACATGCCTGTAATAACAGCCCTTGAGAGAGGGTGGCAGAGAGGCAATCGGATCACCACAGATGTGAGGCCAGCCTGGCTTATGCAGAGAGGCCCGGAGACACACAAGGAGAACAAACAAAATAAAATGTGTAAAACTAGCTCCCGCCTTTTTCAAAGTGGGTTTATATTTTAATTTTATTACATAATATGTTTTATTCTAAGAAATGTTGCAGTTGTATAAAAAGAAATTTTATTGAATCATCATTTTGCATAATTTTAAGTATTGATATTTTTATAATCTGTGTGGATTGTGGCAATGCTCCTTGCATTGTATTAAGCTTGATTTTTTTTTAATTTAAGAAAAAAATCAGTACTGACAAGAAAAAAATGCTCTTCCACATTTAGGACAAATCCTATTAGTGTTCACTGGCTCCTAATTATAGAATTTTCTTCATTGGTTCACTAATAATAAACACGCAGTGAAAAATATTTTTGCTTTAAACACAGATTTCTCCTAAAGAGATAGAATTTTTCAAACCAATTTTACCCTAGCATAAATTAATATATTCCATCCTTCCTCACAAACATACTAAAAGATGCCAGGCTATGAAAGAACGACGATAAAAGCAACACTATATTGAGCAAAACAAAAACAAAACAAAAAAAAACCAAGTTTATCCAGAAAAATTGCTGCCTTCTTTATTTTGTCCAAATCCTGGCCTGTTCACAACTGATTTTTAATTGCTCCTTGCTCTTTGCTCAAGGCAAAGGCTTGCCTCCAGGGGCTGCACAAACACTGTGCCAGGGCTAAAAAGACCCATGGCCACGGAGGTTCACTGCTGATGCAGTTCACAGTCCACAGTTGACTAGAAATGCCGGGGACCCACAAGCACAAACGCCTTTCTTCCTTCTTGAGTGTTTCAGCAAGGTCTTCAAAGTCCTACTTATCTGTTTGCTTGACCAAAGGTCACCATAACATATGAGAGCTTTCATTTTCTTGCTGTCTTTCTGCTTCTCTGTGGGGTGGGCGTGAAAGCCAAGATGGCCTACTCTCCATGATGGAGGAGCTTTCTTCCATTCTTATTCCTAAATGACTAAGTCAATCCACTTTCAGGCTTATAGCAAATTAAGACCACATATTTTATAAAGAAAATATGTCTTTTCTCATAACTCTAGAGAATGGAAGATCAAGATACAGGCATTTGATGAAGACCTTGCTAGGTCCTCACAGAGTACAAGATTAAAAGGCTGGGGAGAATACTACAAGAAACCTCTTTCATGAGGCTCTTAAGATCATTCATCAGGGACAAGCTCCTATAGTGTACTGACCTCTTAAAAACTCACTTCTCAATTCTCTCATATTGTCAACATCTTTGAGAGGAGGCACCTTTAGAACTCAGCAGCGACCGTCACCGAAACTTTCCCACTCAGAGGTGTTAAAACCATACACATCCCCTCAACTCCCACTGTACAAAGCTGCTGAATAAGATTAAGTATTCGTTACTGTACCTCTTCCCAGTTGTTAGATACAATTCATGATGAAGAAAAAAGTATGACTAGAAAAACGGACTGCATATCTTCTTCCATTAGCAGATGCATTAACACCCAGAGAGATGCGCACTTCAGTCCCCTCAGAAGCAAGCTTGGCCCCACAAGGTGAGTACTGGGGAAGACAGAGTAACACAGAAGACAGTGGTATGCTTAAGTGGGCCCAGACGGAAAACAAGAACGGTGAGATGCCAGTCGCAGCCATGTGTTTTAAAGAGCATCCTCATGAAAATGACGAGAGGAACGAAAATCCTTCAGTCACTCGGACAAGATGGATGAGCCTTAGGGTTTTTTTTTTTTATGTTTGCTTCAAATGAAATATATATGATGACATTTTGACCAGTGAGACCTCTGAAAAATATCTCTCAATTTTTAATTTTCTACTAGACATGAAATGATGGTTTTGTTTATTTGTTGCAAAAGAATTTCTGATGATCTTTTACTGTACCTGAGCATGGAGAATCAGAATTTTAATTAGCTGAATCTTAACTAACCTGTGAGAGAATTTTGCAAAGCTTCTTATGTTTTGGATGGCATTTCTTCGGCTGTCCTTGTTTTGTTATTCAGAAGTGTAAAGATTCTGTTCCATAAGCCACCAGGAAATCCCACTCATTTGGTAGCCATTAGACAGATCCCAGACCCCAGCCTTGCTGTACCTAGGTCTTTAGAATTAAATTTAATGTAGAAACCTCTCCTTTGCCATATCAGATTTATCATGGCTATGCTGAGGCCATTCACATTGAAAATTTCCCAGTAATACTTGTAATTCAGCTACGAGTTTATGCCACTTGATCATATTGAGATGGCTGTCAAGATGAATTCGGGTGTTGCCTTTACATCTCTAGATGTCGTCACTAGCACAACCAAAGACTTCCCAGATGTCCCTACAACAGCAAGAGGAGCTACTAAAAATGACCACAGCTATAGCACCAGTGAGTTGTTTGTCTTTTATTTTATGTTTTGTTTGCTCAGAAATTATTTTCAGCACCTCTCCAGACACTCTGACACATGTTGGGTGTACAGTGACACTGGCATCCTAAAGGTTATGGTCCATTGGAGATGACATGTGAAAAAGAAATAATCAGACACCTGAACTTGTTTGTGACAAGAATTATGATAAAGTGATCTCAGAATCCAGAGAAAGACCTGATTTCAACTGGAGAATAGGAAATGTGCTAAGGTGCTTATATTTTAAATTAAAATCTGAAAGAATAAAATGGAATAAGAATTAGCCAGTTGAAAAGTAGAAGAAACATTGCAAGCTTGTGAAAACATTATTCGAGTCAAGAAAGATTGTTGTAATAAAGAGTATTCCTGTAGCTCAACTAATAATAATTATGTCAGTGCAAAATGCAGCTCCTTGTTCTACACCTTGAAAGAGCAAGGGACTCAGTGGAGTTTGAGCCTTCAAGAAATCATGGTTAGTAAGTCATAGGAATAGTAATTTCCCATGGTGCGGAGCATGCTCAGCTGACCCGAGAGCCACATAACCTTCCATATGGGTGGCCGTACAATTGCCCATCACTACAGTATCATCCCACATACATGGTAAAAATGGAGCTGAAAGCCGGGCGGTGGTGGCACACGCCTTTAATCCCAGCACGTGGGAGGCAGAGGCAGGCA